>ML801950.1:285327-307741 GCA_009831015.1 Picea engelmannii | reverse complement strand
ACCATATGTAAGGGGCCGAATAGAATTTACGTCAAATAATTTCATAAACTGTAACAGTATATCTACCTGATTTCAAACAAAATTCAATAATTCTTTTAATTGGGCACCTAAGCATTTATAAATTTATCAACACATAATAAAAAATTTATAACAGTTTAAAAACCATGCAAAATCTTAAATACCTGAACCTGATGCTAATAGTCGTCCATTGTCCAAATGCCTTCTTGATCGCTACTGCACCGTAAAACATTGCCCAAAACCTAGTTCCTCCCTGCCAACTAGGTAACTTCCTAGCTCCAGGATATCATATGGATATCCTGGCCCTCCGTGCCCAAAACCCCCAGCAACCCCTGTGCATTGATACAATCCCACTCCCAAAATTTCACCTCTCTCTACAAATCCCAGACCTCCCAAAATCCATCCCCAACCTCCCGTAAACCTCCTTCCCCTCCTTATCCCTCCTTCACCGACTCCCCCTCATTTACTCCCTACCTAACCCATTTATTACCTTCTTATCCTTTCCCGTTAATGCCCCTTATCCCCTTTCTTTAATATCTTATCCTTCCACAATTAATAAGTTATCCCTTGTTGTGTACGTAACCTTTCAATTTAACTATATAACTTATTAATTTATTAAATTTATTACTCATGTTTTTAAATGTAATAGGTAGTTTAATTAATCAATTAATTAATCAAATTACAACCATTAATTAATCAATAATTATTTAATTAGTTTTATTATACCTATCCTGTTTAATTAATATCATATTAAGACGATTAATCCCCTAATTAATTTTTACTTAATAATCCTTCACATTTGTTCAACTAGGGTTGCTACAATGGAAAAATATATGTATTATAATTCTAAACTTTCACGCTTACTCCCAGAGTTATTCCTACTCAATGAGTCCAATGAAATTGTAAGGTTTATACTATCTATTACTTCTTTCCAATAGTAATTTAATTCAATAGACACATCGCCCAGAATTAAGAACTAATCCACAGGGAGATGCCTGTACACATAGGTATGTAAAAATTTTAAATCCCATAATTACTTCCAGAATAGCGTATGCACAATCCTATATTCAAAAACAAAATAACCAGATATACATATGAGACACTAACCTAGTGGTTCAGTCAATAATTCATCATGACATGCAAATAGAGAAGGAGAAAGTAGACGTATCTGAAACAGTTCGCGGGAAGACAAAGGGAATAGCCACGTTCCTCCCAACCATAGAATAGAGCAGCCAAAATCACTTTTCCTGTTCACCCCAGGTCTGACCATGAATCCATGGGGGATAACTCAGAACTCCTCCTCAGCAATGTCGTTCAATTTTAGAAATCTTCCCCTTGCCTCACACTCAGCCAATAGTGTTCATAAAAACAAGCAATTAGTAATACCTTTCCCAACATGTTCCTCCTTGCCTCACACTTTAGAAAACAGTGTTCATAATATCAAGAGGTAATTCCTTTCCCCGCATACTTGGCAGCATCCTGCCTCCTCACATATGCTATTTAAAACCATATTTGTTTTTGCCTAGCTATTTTTCCCTCCTTGGGAATTTTCACAGCTTTCTAAATCCCTGATTTTCAGGGGCTGCCAATAGCCAAATCCCTGATTTTCCACGTGTAACAATCATCCCTGAGGTAGTTCCAACATGTTCCCCACTCACGGAGTCATGGTCAGTTGATTTTAACATGGTTGTTCCATTTGTCCTCCTGCAATAAATTATAAAATATTTTGTTTTCATACAAGTGTCATAGTCAAATGGTTAATTGGGTCAAATCAGATCGCTGCCTACCTGTCATAATAATTAATTACAATTTATCACATTCAAAATTCATAATTGCCAAAAATGGCAAAATTTTCCCAAATTCAAATTTACCAAAAACGGAATAATTTTCCTAACAATTTATTGAATTCAAAAATAATTTATTTTTCGGGATGTCACATCCTTTTCCCCTTCAATAAAACACTATCCTCAGTGTTTGTTCCTTTCTTGGAACAGGATTGGATGAGATTTCCTCAAATCTCCCTCCAACTCCCAAGTGGCCTCCTCGAGACTAAAGTGCCTCCATTTCACCTTTACCTGAGCGATGGCTTTGTTCCGAAGTGTTATTTCTCTCCGGTCTAGAATACGTAGGGGTTCTACCTGGAACTCACCTTCGGGTTCCACCTACATGAAGTTCCAATCAATCATATGAGTAGGGTCATGAACATACTTTTTCAACAAAGAAACATGAAATACATTATGAATTCTTAAATTAGCTGGAAGTGCAAGTTGGTATGCCACGGGTCCAATTCGGGATAGTATCTCGAAGGGCCCACAAACCCTGGGTTCTAGCTTGGCACAGTTCCCTAACTTCAACGAACTTTTTCGGGCTTTGACCTTCAAGTAAACATGGCCTCCCACTGGAAATTTCAAGTGTCTTCTTTTCTGGTCTGCATAGCTCTTCTGTCTGTCCTGTGCTTCTTTTAAGTTATGTTGTACCTTCCTTACCATGTTCTCCATTTCCTAGAGCATCTCTAGTCCAACCATGAGTCTGTCAGCTGGGTTGTCCCAGCTAATTGGAGTCATACACTTCATGTGGTACAGTACCTCGAAAGGGATTAACTTAGTCGAAGTTTGGTCCCCATTGTTATATGCAAATTCTACTAAGTGTAGATAGTCTTCCCACTTGTTTGGTTTTGTTCTTACGTACATGCGGAGCATATCCTCTACGATTTGGTTTGTCCTTTCGATCTATCCATCCGTTTGTGGGTGATAACTCATACTGAAATTCAAATTAGTATTTAGCCCTGCAAACAATTCCTTCCAAAAAGCGGATGTGAATTTTATGTCTCTATCTAAAATCACCATTTTAGGAATTCCATCCAGTCTAAAAACTTCTTTCATAAATATTTCAACAATGTTTATAGCTTTAAAAGTAGACTTTACAGGAATAAAGTGTGCAGACTTACTGAGTTTATCGATTACAACCATGATAGAATCATTATGTTTCTGATTTTTAGGAAAACCTATTATAAATTCCAGCGATATGGTCTCCCATTTCAATTCAGGTACTAGTAAAGGTTGTAATAGGTCGGCTGGATGTTGGTGCTCGGCCTTAACCTGCTGACAATCTTGGCACCTAGCCAAGTATTATGTTGTTTCTCCCTTCATACTGGGCCAGTAAAATAGTTTTCTAAGTGCGGTTATCGTTTTCTGGTACCCTGGATGGCCAGAATACGGTTTCTTATGCACTTCATCCAAGACTATTAATTTTAACTCTGTTGAATCTAGTATGTAAAGTATGTTTTTAAATCGTACTAGTCCCTTCTTATCGATACTTAGATCTGATTTATCTGAGTTTGCAGTGTTGTTTTGTAATTCTACCATTATCTTAGTGTAATTTCCGTCGTTTATACCTTTCATCCTTATTCTTTGTTCTAGATCACTTTCTGCCCTGCTGATATTTATCTCAAATAACCCATGGACTCTTCTGCTTAAAGCGTATGCTACCTTATTTTCCTTACCCTTGATATGTCTGACCTTGAAGTCGAATTCGCTCAAGAAGGCTAGCCATCTTGCTTGCCTTGCATTAAGATCTGGTTGGCTAAACAGATATTTCACACAGCTATTATCTGTCAATAGTGGAAATTTTATGCCCATTATGTAGTGTCGCCACATTTTTAAGGCGTGTATTACCGCTGCCAATTCTAAGTCATGAGTGACATAATTTGTCTCATGTTCTTTTAATTTTCGGGACTCGTAACAAATCACGTGTCCTTCCTGAGTTAGGACGCCACCTAGTCCTTCTTTACTTGCATCAACACATACGGTGAAGTCTTTATCTGTGTCTGCTACCTTCAATATAGGTGCAGTTGTCAATAATTCCTTTAGCTTGTTAAAACTATCTTGACACTTTTGTGTCCAATTAAACTTGGCCCCTTTCTGTTGTAATGACGTGATAGGGTAGGCTATCTTGGAGAACCCCTCTATAAATCTGTGATAATATCCGGTGATTCCCATGAATGACCTAATATCCGCTACATCCTTAGGTACCGGCCATTCTATGATGGCTTTTATTTTCTCAGGGTCTACAGCAATGCCTTCTGCTGAAATTACATGTCATAGATATTGTATTTCCTTTTGATAAAAGTCACACTTATCAAACTTGGCATACAGTTTGTGTTTCCTCAACATTTGTAGAACAATTATTAAGCATTCTTCGTGTTCTTCCTTTGTTTTAGAATAGACCAGAATATCGTCAATGAATACTAGTACGAACTTGTCTAAGTATTGGCTGAAAATACTGTTCATCAGGCACATAAACATGGCTGGCGCGTTGGTGAGTCCGAAAGGTATGACTACGGATTCATAGTGTCCATATCTTATTCAAAAAGATGTTTTTCTTATATCTTCATCCTTTATTCTAACTTGATGATAACCAGATCATAAATCCAATTTCGAAAAGATCTTGGCCCCACCAACTTGATCAAACAGGTCATTTATCCTAGGTAAGGGGTACTTGTTCTTAATATTCATTTTATTCAATTGTCTATAATCGATACAAATTCTTAGAGTACCGTCTTTCTTTTTCACAAAGAGGACTGGTGCCCCCCATGGTGAGACACTCAGTCTGATATACTCTTTGTCCAAAAATTCCTGTAATTGTATTTTTAATTTTGTTAGTTCTGGTAGACTCATTCGGTAAGGTGCTTTCGAGATAGGGGCCGAACCAGGTAGTAGGTATATGGAGAAGTCTATTTCCCTTCTAGGAGGTAATTCTGGTATCTCATCCACAAACATGTCTCTAAATTCACATAGGACAACAAAGTCTTCTAACTTTGACTTATCATCTTTTTCTAACAGGTTCGTTACTTGGATGGCATAAAATTTACATCCCTTTCTCATACATTTCTTGAGTTGCGTCGCTGAAACTTGTCTGACTGATACAGGTTTTGGTATACTTTGGGCTATTCTAGTAGTGCCAAAATTGTCTTTATAGTTAAGTATCTTTGTATAAAAATCTAGTACTGCTTTGTGTTGTTCCAACCAATCAATCCCGATAATCATATCGAAATATCCTAGTGGTAGGATGTTCAGATTTGTTCTTATACTTTGACCATATAAGCTGAACTCAAAATCAGAAATAAAGTCAACTACTTTCCTTTTAGTTCCTGTTGCTAGTTGTACCAACCATGATTTTTCATGCTTTCAGTTTCTTAAGTTTATTTGACTCTACTATATTAGGAGTAATATAACTTAGCATAGCTCCAGGGTCAATTAAAACAGAGATCCTAGTGTTATTGATTTTACCTTCGATTTCTACCACAGAGGACTAGTGGTCAGCTTGCCGGCTATCTATGGTTGCAATTATCTGATGCAGGCTTCTACCCATGTCACCCACCGTCAGGGCTTCCTGCAAATTATGAACAGCAGCTTTGTTTTCTAAAATTAAACGTGGACAGTTCCTCCTTAGATGAGGTTCTCCACATTCCCAGCACTTTAATGGTTCGCAGGGGTTGTCCCCGAACTTCTTTGTCCCCAGATTTACCAGTTTACCACTGCCTTGCGTATTCGGATGGTTGAAGTGAAGATCTTTTCTTGGAAAGCGTTTTGTTGCATTCCGATAAGGAGTTGGCTAGTATCCCTTCTTCTGTTGGTTCATTCGATCTTGTTTCTTATCCTTCCAGGATTTGGGAACCTCTACCCGCTATTTATACTAGTCGTAGCACATTCGTGCTTTCCTGAATACTTCACTCAAGTATTTGGGGTTGCCAAACTCAATTGTGTCTCTGTAGGACTATGGTAAACAGCTTAAGAATCGTTGGATTTTTACCTTATCCTCCCGAATGTACGGTATGAACCTTAGTAGTTCCAAAAAATTATTTATAAGGTCCTCCATTGTCATCTTTCCAAGTCATAATTCGTAAAATTCTTTCGTTTTCCTTTCATAATATCTTTCAGAAAGGTATTGTTTCTTGAAATACTTCTTAAAGTCAAACCATTCCAATTGTTTCTCCTTTAGGCCCTTGGCCAATTTCAGGTCTTGCCACCAAATGCTAGCCTTCCCTTTTAGATTGTAGATGGCCATTCTAACCTTCATGTTGTTGGAATAGTTGTAGATCTGGAAGTATTTTTTGATGTCTAACAACCATGCCTCAGCTTCTTCTCTTGTCCTGGATTCTCCATCAATGGTAGCTAGTTTAATCTTTTTAAATTCTCCTTCAAGGTTATCTACTTGTTTTCTTTTTCTATCTGTTATAGTTTTGTCCTCAGCTGAAGGTGTTCCTTCAGACAAACTGTCTCCTTTTTATGTTTCCTACCCAGAGTTCTTGGAGGCCCTTTTGTTGACCTCTTCATCATGGTTATCCTCCTTTGGGATTTTCTTGGTCACTATACTGCGCAGCAGGACTTCATTTATCTCTTGTTGTTCCTTCTATGCTTTCTTCAATTTCTCATTGTCTGCTTTGAAAACCTACAGCTCAACAATAAGATTCCTCATTGTTTCTAGTACTTTTGTCATTATTCTATCTTGGATCTCCATGAGGTCCCTGCTCTGGATTTCCTTCCATTCTGATTTATGCATCATCCTGAGCTGCCATAATTCACACAAAACATAAAAGGTTTTCTATTTGTAACAATATAGGTTTATTAGTTTTTCATAAAAACAAAAGAAAATATATGTGTCAAGAAATCAATGTGGCCCGGTTCAAGGCCCAATGTTGTAAACTTTGCTCTGATACCATATGTAATGTTTCCCTAAAATTACCACAATTATTTTTTTTTTTAACTTAATTACCGCGTCCAATCCATGTCAAACATTTCCTTCTACACTATAAGGTGATTAAATACTTCTTTCTTTCCACTATTTACACTTACCAAATCCTTTATCAATGGTGATTAGAGGACTTTATCTAAAACTTAATCTCAAAGGAGAGGGATATATTTAAGTTCATAAACAAAAGACTATTTGCAGATATATATATTTATATATATCCTTGCCATAGTCTGTACTTCTGACTTAAACAAAACCATTTGTAATATTTATATACATCACCATAATTCATGCTTCTGATTACGCAAGTAAGGCATACTATGGGAAGGGTATCAGCGTATGAACAACCTTAAATTTTGAAGTGATAAAGTTATTCCCTCAGGGGTATGTGACAGATATTTAAAGGACGAATTAATATCTATACGCGTGATAAAGTTAAGACTTAACGTAGTTGAGCCGACGGATGGAAACCTGTTACTCGTTCTTGGTTACTTATCATACTTCCTAGAACTAGCCCTTGATCCAACCCCTAACACGAGGTTGACAGGTCTGAGACGAGGCATTGAACCCTAACTAAACTTAGATCGAAGGAACTAACACACAACTAGAGTCTGAAAATGAAACGACGTTACAGTTGTCTTGGGTTGAGAGAATACGACTGTCATGGCATAAAATCCCTTACAATGACATTCATAGCATCTATAACTCCCATCCTTGGGGAAAACATTTTCATTAAAGTACCCAATCAAAATCTTTCCAGATTGCCCTGATCACATGGGCAAGTACAACACTGCATTAACCCATTAAGCTTACCCTACGGGGAATTTTTTCCAAATCTATTGCTTCACTCGTCTTCTTGGCTTCATGTAGTTTTTCCCCTTCATTGCAGTGATAACCATGTGTCTCACTTTCCCACGGCAGTATGATTAGTATCTTGCCAGAATTGGGTTCGCTCTGGTGGGAGAGGGCATGGTGGAATCACACCCACCAAATACAACCACCAGCTCGGTAAGAATTCTATGATCATTTAATCAATCCCTGATTTCTTTAGGACAAGTCTCATGGTAAATTATTCCTTCGTGACTGGTTATCTTCCATGGATATGGTATAGTGTTTTGGAAACGGTACTTCATCTGGTAACCATCTTAGGGTTTATTTGTTTCATCATGTTTTTGCATTGTTGTTTTAGGACCCCGTATACTGCAAACTCTTGTGCTTTACTCGTTGCTTACCTGAGTTCCTCGAAAGTTTATGGCTCAAATATAACATCACCAGTTCTATCCTTGAACCCCGGAAGTCCTCCGGTGACTTTGGTCAAGCTTTCTATCGAAAACGAGGGTTTGACTGGAGAAAATGCCCTGTGGTTACATGATTCCCTACTTAGTTGAAAACTTGGTTTCCACTGGTGTGAGAATGGTCTTCGTGCCTCTAAGCATGTATCGATAACTCTGTAATCAACTTAAAAGAGTCTCTGGTCTGTCAGTTTTCATTTTCTCTCTGTTGAGACCTTACCCTCAGAAGTCATAATTATCTTATTACATGAGTATGCCGGTAACGTTCGGTCTTTGCTATGCTTTCCATGTCCAAACAAAGGTATTGTAAAAAAATTAAGGGATTTGTGAGACAAAACCACCATTACATAGTCGGTCCCGCGAATCCTAAATTCCTGGCATGACTAATTGCATTTGTCCCTTCCAGAGTTGTAAAAATATACCTTAAATTTACCGTGTTTGTTTCCTTATTATGTTATGTTGTTGTATCGATATGAACCCCTTTTATATCTCTCGTGGTTTAGTTTTTTTTTCAACAGGGTCTGATTAAAAACAAGAAAGAACTCGTAAAATTAATCTATGGTCAACTATACATACTTCGTTATACTATTTGGTTATTGTATGATTGTTTTCTATCCAACTGTTTACTAAAATTTTGATTTCCAACACTAATGATGAGCCCTTTATACTACGAGGGTACCCATCAGGCGGCCCTTGTTACTTCCACCCCTTCGGTTTCGCGGATGGTGTTCAACAATACACAGAGGAAAGGCGGCCTGTACCATAGGCCCGGGTTAAGTACAATCCAAACTTTCCTGCATTAATTTATTTTGGTAATAATTTTATGTTCCATATAAGAATTTCTATTACTCTTCGATAAAAATACTAATGGGAAACTTTCTCGATTGCATTTCAGGGTAGGTGCATCCGAAAGCTTCGGATTCTGGACATCCCCTTGGGCAAAAGGTACTCAGGTTCCTTTTGTAGTATTCTCAGGGATATCATTCCAGGTTCTAACAATGAATACCATGGTTCCAAATTTTGGTTTATCGTTATGGTGTAAAGTTCTATCCGGATTTCCTGAAGTGGCTGATTAATAAGTAATTCCAATTTTCATTATGCCCTTTCACTGTTGGAAGGCAAGAACGTAGTACCTATGTAAGGTTGGGTATGCTTTTTCTTTCTGGTCTGATTTGGAATATGTAATAAATTTAAATGTGGGGATCACATGATTCTTCTCCTATCTACATTTAATGAAGAAATGTTTATTAATGATTTATTCCAGACTGGTCATTACACTGGTCTTCTCTTATACTTAACTTGTTTATAAGTGAAAAACATACTGCTACGAAAAGAAAAAACAGACTCCTTTTATGATTGTGGTGGCATCTGGCTGAACATAATTTCTTTTCTATCAACGAAATTCGATTACACATATTGTAGGTTTGTTAGATGGATATATATATATATATATAGTAGCTTCCTTTTTTGTATACTAATTCTATCTTCAACTCCGTTTGCACAGTTTATTTTGCATGAAGGTTTGGAACATATTGTATATTTGGATTTATAATATCTACACATATATTTTAGTCAAGACTACAATAGGTACTCAATGCAAGTGTCAAATAGTGTTTGCACAATTTTATTTTTCCCTACTGCATGTACAGTCCATATATTTAATCCGTGGCAAAATATATGTATTATAATTCTAAACTTTCACGCTTACCCCCAGAGTTATTCCTACTCAATGAGTCCAATGAAATTGTAAGGTTTATACTATCTATTTCTTCTTTCCAATAGTAATTTAATTCGATAGACACATAGCCCAGAATTAAGAGCTAATCCACAGGGAGATGCTTGTACGCATAGGTATGTAAAAGTTTTAAATCCCATAATTACTTCCAGAATAGCATCTGCACAATCCTATATTCAAAAACAAAATAACCAGATATACATATGAGACATTGACCTAGTGGTTCAGTCAATAATTCATCATGACATGCAAACATAGAAGGAGAAAGTAGACCTATCTAAAATAGTTCGCGGGAAGACAAAGGGAACAGCCATGTTCCTCTCAACCGTAGAACAGGACAGCCAAAATCACTTGTCCTGTTCACCCCCTAGCCTGACCATGAATCCATGAGGGATAACTTGGAACTCCTCTTCAGCAATGTCGTTCAACTTCAAAAGTCTTCCCCTTGCCTCGCACTCAGCCAGTAGTGTTCATAACAGCAAGCAATCAGTAATACCTTTCCCAAAATGTTCCTCCTTGCCTCACACTTCAAAAAACAATGTTCATAACAGCAAGAGGTAATTCCTTTCCCCGCATACTTGGCAGCGTCCTGCCTCCTCACATATGCTATTTAAAACCATATTTGTTTTTGCCTAGGTCTTTTTCCCTCCTTGGGAATTTTCGCATCTTTCTAAATCTCTTATTTTCAGGGGCTACCAATGGCCAAATCCCTGATTTTCCACTTGTAACAATCATCCCTGAGGTAGTTCCAACATGTTCCCCACTCATGGAGTCATGGTTAGTTGATTTTAACATGATTGTTCCATTTGTCCTCCTACAATAAATGATAAAATATTTTGTTTCCATACAAGTGTCATAGTCAAATGGTTAGTTGGGTCAAATCAAATCTTTGCCCAACAGTCATAACAATTAATTACAATTTATCACATTCAAAATTCGGAATTGCCAAAAATGGCAAAATTTTCCCAAATTCGAATTTACCAAAAACGGAATAATTTTCCTAACAATTTATCGAATTCAAAAATAATGTATTTTTGGGGATGTCACAAGTTGTGATTGAGATTTCAATTTCAAATTGTATAAGATGATATTGGTTCATCTAGGACATGATAAAAGGAAGCTCGTTCCAATGCAGGTATACAGTAGTAGCTATTGTCGATAGAAAATGAAGCATTTTGGACCAGGCATACGATAGTATCTTGCATTGAAGACACGATTAGAGATGGGAAGCATTCTTCAAGCTCACCACACTAAAACTAGAGAAGGAAAAAGGTATGTTGCTCTACAACAACAACAAAATTTAACATGCATTAAAGAAGTGTAGAAAGCATTTGTTGTGTCATCTTCAACGTAGAAATCCTTAGGTAACATCCATCCAAATATCATTAGTCTGTATTTCTGCTTATGCTTTTTACATGTTTTTCCTATTACTAGTGGGTATATTCCTACTCATATGATACATATACGTGTACTTGTGCCTTTGCCTTTGGATATATAAATGGAAGGTATGTTGAGAAACATAGTAGTGATGATGAAGATGTAAGTGGTTATTGATGCTAACAGTGTCTCAAGATCTATAGAAAGCGACCATCGCCACTCAACTACAATGACCTCTCCATGCCCCATCTTCAATGAAGCTTGGATGCAAAGGCAAGTTATATTTAATATGTTGAAGTGTTATCTTAGATGTGGAGGATAAATATGATAATAGAGAATACAAGAAGTTTGTTTGTTTCCACAAAGTATTTAATATGAATGTAAACACAATTAATATTAGATAGTACATGACCATGATGAGTTTTTTAAATTATATATTTGAAAATTAGTTTTGAACTCTGAGAAATGGTGGAAATAAAAAAAGTATACACTAAGGTCAATTAAGTTCCACCAATTAAGAATTAAACCAAAGAAATTAAAATATTGAGCAAAAAAATTTTGTTTTTCTACACTATCGATTTAATATAAATTTTCACTAGAGATAAAAAGTTAAAAAAAAAAAAAAAAAATTCAATCTGCCTTAACTTTAAATTAAAAGGGAAAAAGAGGAGGTCTAAATTACACTCTTTAATTAAAAGAAAGCCCATCTCTTTAACTTTAACAAATAAAACAAATTGATTACTATTATTAAAATCTTATTAACCTTATATGAGACATATAAAGGTCGCTCCACGTGATTATGTGTCTGCATAGGGTAGACAACTTTGTAGAGATGCCCACTCTATTTCCTATGCAAATTCAAATAAGTCGAGAAAGCAAAGACAAATAATACCCTTTATGGCCAAATAAGACAAACGCTCAGAGGCCACTAGAAGTTACAAGCTGCCTTATATTATACCCCTAATTTTGTCCAAGGTGGTAATCATATATCATTATGTAATCACATGGTGTACAACATAGTTTTGAAAAAGCAACCTAGGATAAGTTAAGGAAATGGATTGAAAATTAAAATGATTATATAAATAAATAAAATATATAACTTTTTAAATTTAAATTTAATTATAAAATAAAATATATAATAAAGTGATCGAGTTTCTATTAATATAGAGATAAAGGGTTTCAAATCTCCTAAATGGATATAGATAAGAACATGATAAATGGATATAGATAAGAACATTCAGTAAAGAGATACTTTTCTTTTAAAAATTTAATATGTTTAAATAATTTTAAAAATATAATATGTTTAAATGACTTTTAAAATATAGTGAAGCATATTAATTAAAGTCGGTTTTTTTCATTCACACTCTTTAATCATAATTTCATTCACACTCTTTAATCATAAATTGAATTTTAGATTTTATTAAATTTTGGAAAGATGGTTTTTTAAATGATAAAAATTATTTAATATTTTTAAAAATATATAATTTATTAAAAATATAATATTAAAGATTAAAACTAGTTTGTTTTTTTTAAGTTATAATTTACTTAAAGAAAAATTAATATTATTAAAATAAGAATGAATTCTCATGAGTTTCACAATCGATTGAGATGTTGGACAATTCTTAAAGTCTTATGATATGAAAGAGTGTCATATTAATGTTGAAATCCTTACTCTAACACCTAGATATCTTGTTATCTAGTGATTTCCTTGTTGTAAATCAAGTTAGCAGCTCACAAAACAAAATACACCGTCGAGATATTCAACTCAAATAAATCTAGCGGAAGCAATACTGGAAACCAAATCGTCCACACATAAACACCAATGTTTTTGGGTAGATACCCCTGGAAAAACCTCGAAAGGAAAACCAGCGCTGAGATGATTTTATTATGATAAAAACAAGGCTCTCCTAACAAGGATAATGGCCCATTGAGAGAAATACAACTATAGACAAACCTGGCAAAGTACGATATGTTGTATGACCTAGATTTGGCACACTTTTCGAGGTGTATGTGTCTTTCCTTAAGAAAACTTGTGTATGTGCACCTATCTCCACTGAAACTCACGTACATGACCTCAAGGAGTGTAAGAAAAACTTTGTACAATGCAACCATTTCATGTGGCTTCGCTCGGCTGAAACCCACTTGTGGATGCCTCTGTTCTATCTTCTCTTTGACCTAATCTCTAGATACAAGTCCTTCTCCACCTATCCAAGATCTCCTTGAATCACGGTCCTTCATGATCCAACTGTCTCTCACACACAAGTGTCTTCCTCCTTCACCCTAGCCTTGCTTTTATAATCTTGAGTTATGACCTAACCCTAATCTCCAAAGTGATTGATGGTTGACATTACTTCTCACCTCACTTGAGATCAATGGCTAAGATTAAATGCTCATTACTTTTAACATTTCCTTAAATAACTCAATTAATTAATAAAATCACTTTACTTTAAAATTTCCTTTAATTAAAGTAAAGTCTCAAGATAGAAGGATTTGAACGATTTCCACACATCTAGACACTTAGACCTGTGTGGAAATACGTGTCCAATGCTACCAAACATCAATACTCCCTCTTAGAGAGGAATGTATTTTGCACCACTACAAGTTTGTCTCTAATGAACACAAACTTCCCTTTAACCAAGGGTTTGGTCAAAATATCTGCAACCTGCTCATCTATGGAAATATACTAAAGCTTCACTACTCCCTTCTGGATTCTATCTCAAATGAAGTGGTATCTGATCTCTATATGCTTGGACCTATCATGGAATACTGGATTCTTTGATAAATTGAAACAACTCTAATTATCGCGATATATTACCATAGGCTCCAACTCCTTATCAAATAAAACTATAATCAATTTGTGAAGCCAAATGGCTTCACAACTAGCCATACTCATAGCCATATACTCTGCCTCTATTGAACTGAGTGCTACAGAAGTCTACTTCCTGCTAAACCAAGTAATCATTGTTGATCCCAAGCTGAAGAAGTACCTCGAGGTGCTCGTTTTGTCTCCTGCACTCCATGCCCAATCTGAGTTTCTATATCCCTGCAACTCCACTCCATCTCATCCAATATACCTCATTGCATACTCCACTCTACCTCTCAAGTACATGAGAACATGCTCCGCTGCTATCCAATGAACCTGCCTCAACTCCACCATGAACTAACTCAAGGTGTTCACAACAAAACATATATCTATCCTAGTGTTGACCAAATACATCAAGGACCCTATCAACTACCAATATATCTTGGGATCCACAAACTCTGAATCTAAAGTGATAATCTTCTTCAGATTGGTAACCATAGGTGTATCCATCGATATACAATCCTCCATCTTGAATCTACTCAAGATCTCAACTGCATACTTCCCTTGACCAAGGAAGTTCTCTCTCGATATGTGTCATACCTCTAACCCCAAGAAATAATGTGTCTAGCCATTGTCCTCCATCTCGAACTCAGTGGTTAAATATTCTTTGCACCCTGCAATAACCTCCTCTTCACTTGTGAGAAACAAATCATCTATGTACATAACCAAGATGAATGGATCCACCCCAAAAAGTATGAAGTACAAGTTAGGATCTACCTCACTCTTGGTAAATCCCATACTCTGCAAGTATCTTTCAATCCCGGAATTCCATGCCCTGGGTGCCTATTTGAGTCTGTACAAGGCTTTCTTAATCCCACACACATGAGACTCCCTCCCATGTGCCTCAAATCCATGAGGTTGTTCTATATATACTTCTTCATCAATGATCTCGTTGAGGAAATTTTTTTTCACATCCATCTAATGTATCCTCCACCTCATAACCGAAGCAATAGAAATAACAACTTGAATAGAAGCATACCTAGAGACTGGAGAAAAATTCTCCTCATATTCCACTACCTCTTTTTGGCATAACCCTCTCCCAACAAACCTCACTTTGAACTTATCTATGATACCATATGTGGCATGCTTGATCTTGTAGAGCCACCTAGAACACACAATTGACTTCCCCTCCAGTATCATCACTATGTCCCAAACATAATCCTAATAATAAAGGTGTACTCTTCTACCATGGCATCCGATCATACATGTTGATATTTTGCTTCCTCAAAACTGGACGACTCAGCATCAATGATGCTAGTCATGAGCATCATATAGTTCGAAAACTTCCTTGGAGGCATGTGCTCTCTGACCACACTCCTTGGATCCTCACCAGCATCCCTCAATGTTTGTAATATCCACTTGGGTATCTTGATAGGACTAGAAGGGGATAACGCCTCCTCCCCACCTTAATTCTAAGTTGTTGATTGATTCTCATCCTTCGGAGCCTACTGCTCCTTGTCCTTTGTCACTATTAATGACTCCTGAGATCTCTTATATGCCAAGTTCTCCTCGAAATTAACATCTATGCTCACAATTTTATTCCTCTATGCTAGTATGAAGATCATGTAAGCCTTTGAGGTCTCATTTTACCCCACAAATATACCCTTATGTCCTGAAGGCTCTAGATTTTTCCTCTTCTCCATAGGCACATGGATGTAGACTGGACAACCAAAAATCCTCAAATGTCCTTTATCTCGCTTCACTCATGAGAATCCCTCCTTTGAATTCTTGTACCCCAATATCTTGTGAGGACTCTTGTTCTGCACATATATTGTAGTGTTACATGCCTCTATCCAAATAAACATAGGCAACTCTTGGTCATCTATCATAGCCCTGGAAGATCCGATGATCAACTGATTCTTTCTCTCCTCAACCCCATTTTGTTGAGGGTTGTACGAGAATGTTAGCTCCCTCTTAATCCCTGACTCCTTGCAGAAATACTTGAAGTCATTGGAGATTTACTCTCCCCCATTATCTAATCTCAAGACCTTGATTTCTTTCCATTCTAGTTCTCCACTTGAGCCTTGAACTCTCTAAATTGACTAAAGACCTCATCCTTGGTCTTCATAAACAAGATCTAGGTTTTCCTGGAAAATTCATCAATGAAATTCACATAGTATTACAATCCCTACTCTAATGCTACTGACATCGGCCCACTTACATCTGAATGGATAAGATCCAAGATCCCCTTGGACCTACTTTCATTGCTTGGAAAAGCAGCCTTGGAATTCTTTCCAAGTGCACACCCTCTACACACTCCCTGTTGCTCAATGTTAAACTCGGGAAGACCTGTAACAATCTCCCTCAGAATTGTAAATGCTATGTAGTGTAGGTGTCCCAACCTATTGTGCCACGGCTAACATAGGTTTTCATTGTCATGTACCAAAGCATAAACATTATTTCCTTGCAACTTGTATAAAGTGCCCTCTCTAACATCAACAACCATTATTGTGTACAGGTTATCTTTCTCTGGACGTATGATAACATTCCCTCTCTGAAAAGTGACAACAAAACCCATGTCCTCCATAGCTGAGACTATGAGCAAATTCTTCTTCAGTCCTGGTACGTAAAGCACATCCTAGGCATCCAACGAACCTCCCGATTCAAGTTGGAATGTAATTGTTCCCTCTCCCTTCACTGCATACTTGACATCGTCACCAAGCTCCACATGAACATCTGACTCCATCTCCATAAAACTATTAAATATCTCATGTGATTATGTCATATGACAAGATGAACCATTGTCTAAGAACCATGTACTCCTCATATTTGTGTTGGTAGAAAGGAAAGAAACTAGTGAGAAATCATTCTCAAACTTTGTTTCAAAGTCATCTAGTTGTGTTCCTGGTGATGTTATTATTTGTGTATTTCCTTTACCCTTCTTCTTCTCCAGACATTGAGATCCATAATATCCATTCTTATGACATGAGAAGCACTTGATTTTACGCAAGTCATTCTTCCCTGGTTGTGATGATCCTCCATCATTGTTACCCTTCTTGCTAGAACTCTTTCATTTTCCCTTCCTTGTCTTGTTGACAAGGGCCAAGTTCTCAACACTACATCACTGCTTGTTTCTTTTAGACTCATCTCGAGTCTCTTCCTGAACGCAATCATCCTAAAGCCTTTTCCAATCTGGGAGATATTCTCAAGCACAAACTCCTTTGACAAGTGGTTCCCAATACTTGGGAAGACCAGTCAATGCCACATTCACAAGCTTTGCATCCTCCATTTTCTCCCTTATGGATGCAATTTGATCACGTGCCTATATTTTCCTCAATAAATAGTTGGTAACACTACCATATATGGACATCTTCACTAATATGAGTTTATTTCTTAATACCATCTTCCTATTCATGTTAGTTCTCTGGAATAAACATACCAAGGAATCAAACATTTCTTTGGTTATCTTCTTCTTGGATAGGTGATGAATTAGTTGATCCTCCACTAAATCCAAGATAACCCTCTCAACTTTGATCTCCTTGTTCTCATGAGCTTCCAAATTTTTTGAATTTGTCGATGAAACAACTACTTTGTCCACTAACTCCCAAAAGTCATACTCCTTCAAGGTAAAAGTCACTCTTTCTTTCCGAGATAGGAAGTTGGATGCTCCATCCAATCTGTCTTCAAATCTAAGAGGTGTTGATGCCATCCCTTAGACTTGATAAGCTACCTTGGAAATAACCTGTTGCTGAAATTTCCCTTATATTGACCTATACAGACTCATATGCTCCTATCACCATTGAAACCCACGTATGTACACAACTTCCCTTATTGAAACTCTTGTATGTATGTACATGTGCTTGCTACAACTCATGTATACATGATTGTATTCAAAGAAACTCACATATTTACACACATTGATACAAGTGGATATCGGTGGCTAGCCACCTTTTCCAACTCACTCAAAACAGTTTTCTGGCAATTTTGGCAATTTACTATTTTTAGCAGTTTTTAACTTCCGGGGCCATTTTGAGGGCCTAAATGAAGGTTTTTTGGGATATACCTTCTCAATGATATATGAAGGCTCTAATTGAGCCCCCAAAATGAATCTCCTCGACGATACCTTTCCAATGGGAAATTGTGCACCTAAAATGGAGATTGTATGCAAAAGTTACAACACTGGGAAGTTGATGTACTAACTTACTCAAACGGGGCCCGCGTGACTTTTGGCGCTTCATCTCCTAGGGTTAGGTTTTTGGATGTATAGGGTTTTTTACATTTAGGTTTATTGTAAAAATGCCTTAAGAGCCTCATTGTAATCATGTTCTTGCGAATGAGCGCAGTCCTCAAATCTCTTCTCAGAGATAATCTGCCACCATTCCAGGAAGCTTGTTTTCCACTACACTTTACAATTTCATCTTATTTCCTTATTGAATAGAAAATTAGTTTTAATGTATCTTTTTTATTTTGTGTTAAGAATATTTTAATAATTTGTATTCATTTTGTTTTGCTCATAAAATCCGGATCAATGGTATCATAGCGGTTTTCTCCTTGTCGTCTTAATGCATGTCCCCAACGAGGTTAGGGTACAAATAATTGGGTCTCGAGCTTGTTTCTCTTGAGGAAAAAATCTCTCGCACTCCCAAGCGACCTCTCATGGTAGGAGAAAATAAATATGACGCGATAGGAGATCCTTTCAAAATGTTTCTTGAGGAATCCCTCACACAACATGAACGAGATGATGGATAGTTTCATGCAAATCCTTCGACGGCTACCAAAAGGTGATTCATATTCCTTGAGAAGAGGTGCCGCCCCCTTCAAGGTACAAATGAACTTCAATATTCCTATATTTGAAGGTCAGATAGACACAAATTTTGTAGACAAGTGGTTGAATGTACTAGAAGGGTATTTTTTTGTCCATAACTTTTCGAATAGAGAAAATATTACTTTTGCACTCCTCAAAGTCATTCCCCATGTCAAATATTGGTGGGAAACTTTCTATGAGAAAAAGGAAACAAAGGAACCCTCATTATTTACAGTCTCGGCCACCTGGGAATCCTTCAAGGATGCTATTAAGGAACAATACTACCATGTCAGAAGTTATGACAACTTGTATACCAAATGCACCACATTGCGGCAAGAAAGAGACCAAGCAGTGCCAGAGTTCAAAAATATCTTCCATACCTTGCACACCAAGATGGATATCAAAGATCCAGAGCGACATCGGGTGCTCAAGTATTACAGTGCTCTGCATAGATACATCTAGACCGAAATGGAATTTCTGGACATCTCATCCTTAGGTGTGGCCTACCGATATGTCGTCAAAATCGAGCAGAAGCTCAAACAAAAGATGCGGAAATTTGGGCCTGGGAACCCCTCACAGCAAAAGCCAGGAAGGGGTGGCCCCAACCCACAGAAAAAAGGATAGACCAAATATGGACAGTATCAGGACAGCCTATCCAAGCCACAAGAAAACAAGGACACTGGAAAGACAAAGAAAGATACCGGGAAGTGGTGTGACTTCCATAAGAGCCCTTAGCATAACACTGTTGACTATCGCTCAAAGCAGTCATTAGTGGCCGAAGTGAAAGCCTTTGAATCATATGTGGGTTCTGACTCTGAGTCAGAACCAGAAAGGGGAAGACGTATCATTGATGTGGAACCCAGTGCCACCATTTCTACCACCAAGCTCCATCCTGGTGAACCAAACGAGCCAGAAGAAGGTGAGCACCTCTTCCATTCATAGATGTTGGTAAAAGGTACCCCGTTGCACTTCATCATTGATAGCAGTAACCAGAAGAACCTCATCTCAGCAGAGGTCTTCAAGCGGTTGGCTCTGCCGACAACGCTGCACCCACAACCCTACACCATTGGATGTCTTCGCCAAGGAAGCGATCTCTGCGTCAGCCAACAGTGCCTACTTTCATACGACATCAAGCCCTTCAAAGACGAGGTATTGTGTGATGTTGCTCCTCTCGAAGTTTGTAATGTTCTTTTGGGCCAACCTTATTTATGGAAGTGTCATGTTGTATATGAGTCTAGGCCTCGTAGTGTTATTATTACTTTGAATACGAAATTGTACATGATACCCGAGGAAGTCCCTCCTATTGTTATATCCTTGATCTCTTCCAAGCAATGCAGGAAGGTCATCTCTCAGACCGGGAAATTTGTCTTCTTCGTGATTCGCTCTCAAAGTGAGTGAAAGATCGCAGCCACATCGAGGGCCTCTGTGGTTGATCTCTCCACACAATAGAAGCAGGTGGATAAGTTCATGGAAGAATACTCAGATATCTTCTCCTCTCCTACCGAGGTACCTCTGCACTGTCAAGTCAAGCATCCCATCGATCTGACCCCAGGTGCACCGCTACCAAATGGGCCAGTCTACCACCACTCTCTGTTAGAAAATGAGGAGATCAAGAGGTAGATCCAAGAACTACTCCACAAGAGGCACATACATCCCAACTCATCGCCTTGTGGGAGCCCAATCGTGCTTGTGCAGAAGAAAGATGGGACCAGGCGACTCTGTATTGATTACCGGACCCTGAATAAAATCACAATCTGAAACCGATACCTGATTCCCCAAATCGACGACCCCCTTGATCATCTCACGGGGGCCAAATACTTCAATAAGATTGATTTGAAGTTTGTCTACCACCAGGTCCCAATAGAACAGACAGATGTATGGAAGACCGCCTTCAAGTCAAAAGAATGTCTTTTTGAATGGTTGGTCATTCCCTTTGGTTTGACAAATGCTCGTTTGGCATGGACATGGTCCATTACTTAGGCTACATCATTGATCAACATGGTGTGCATGTGGATCCAACCAAGATCCAGGTCATCCGTGACTAGCCAGACCCAACCACACTCACTGAACTTCAGAGCTTCTTGGGCCTTGCCAATTTCTATCACAAGTTCGTGTTGGGATTCTCTCATATCGCATGGGTCCTCAGCCAAGTAACTAGGGGTGGTGGTAAGGAAAAATTTGTGTGGGGCCTGTCCGAATAACAAGCTTTCTATGACTTGAAGAATCGTTTGTTCTCATCCCCAGTGCTTTCATTATCGGACCTGCAACATCCCTTTGAGATCGAGACAGATGCTTCATACTATGTTGTGGGTGTTGTTCTCACTCAACACGGCCACCCTGTGGCCTATCATAGTGAGAAACTATCATATGTTGTCTGTAAGTACCCTAGTTATGAAAAAGAAATGTACTCCATTGTTTAAGCTTTCTGCCAGTGGAGACATTACATTATTGGGAAGGAAACAGTCATCCACATTGATCACAAGCCACTACATTTCATGCAAACCCAAGGAAAATTGAAAAATGACACTACAGTCAGGTGGTAGGACACTTTGGCATCGAAAAAACAGTGGCAATGTTGCAAAAACATTTCTACTAACCGAAAATTCGACAGGATGTCGGCAAGTATATCAGGTCCTGCACCGCCTGCGCTATTGCCAAATCAACCACTAAGAAATAGGGCTTGTAAACCCCTCTACCTACTCCTGACAGGCCTTGGGAATCCATCTCAATGGAATACACGATGGGCCTCTCATCCACCAAGAGGGGAAATGACTTTGTTTTTGTGGTTGTTGATCTCTTTTCCAAGATGGTGATTCTAGCTGCTTGCAAGAAGAACATCACAGCAGAAGCCACTGCCAAGATCGTATTTGAATGAGTATGGGTACATTTTTGGATCTCACAAACCATTATCTCAGACCATGACAGTCGGTTCCTCAACACATTCTAGTCGAGCCTCTGGTCATTGTTGGATACTAAGCTCACCAAATCCACTGCCTTCCACCCCCAGACAGATGGCCAAACTGAGGTCGTCAATCGAATGGTCATACATATCTTGCACATGTACAATTCAAAACACCCCCATACATGGGATGAGAGTCTTCCCTATGTCCATCATAGCTACAACCGAGCCTTGCATAGCTCAACTGGCCACAGCCCCTTTCAGGTGGGATTGGGATTCAAACCATTGGGCCCCATGGATGTTGCACTACCCCTGGTGACCACCTCGGTCGACTCATCCCCTGCTCCACCAAAAGATGACAAAGCCACCTGGTTCATTGAGCGGATCTAGCACATCTTCGAACAGGTTAAGGATATTCTACAGAATTCTAATGCCAAGTACAACCAGCGTCATGATCAACATCGGGTGCCACATAAGTTTCAGGTGGGAGACAAAGTTTGGTTGCACTTGTAGAAAGAACGCCTTACAGGGCCCCATAGGAAGCTTCTCCCACTCCATTATGGGTCATACACCATCACCAAGGCTATGGGTTACAATGATTTTGAGCTCAACATTCCCCCTTTCCTTGGCCTGCACCCAGTCTTCAACGTGGCTCTCCTTCGACCATATTTCCCTCCATTATTGGACACCTCAGAGATAGCAGAGTAGTTGACACCAACAGAGCTCGAACCTGACT
>ML801950.1:249923-275916 GCA_009831015.1 Picea engelmannii | reverse complement strand
AGGAGAATAAATCATCTAATTCACACACAACAGATGAGGGAATAGGTGTACAATCGATCGTAGCTCCACCATGAGAGAATGAAGAAAGCCTTCGACAAACACTCTAAGAAAGAGGATTTTCAGTTGGGGGATCATGTTTTGAAATGGGACATGAGAAATGAAGATAAAGGAAAGCACGAAAATTTCGGCAATCTTTGGACAAGTCCTTTCAAAATCGGCGCATATCGCGGAAATAATGCTTATTTTCTGGAAGAATTAAATGGAGAGTCTGTTGGTTGGGGGCCTGTAAACGACAAGTTCCTCAAATGTTATCTGATGAAGTAAAGTCTATTTGAGTCACATACCACTGTAAATAGTTGTTTTTTGTGTTGAGTCAATAAGTCAGCAGAAAATTGAAGCTCGATGTGAAGGCCCTGAATTTATGTTGAGTCTATTTAGGAATTGCATCGATAGTTTTAGGTTTCATCTTTCTTTTTTTTTCACATGTCATATATCTGAAAATTAAATATGGCCCAATGGTCAGGCACCTAGTCTACTATTCTTTTCTACCTCGCGGGGAGGATAGCATCTTCGTTGGAGCCAGTTATTAGCACCACCATTTTCCTTTCAATTAGAGTCGGTTTTAGTCGAGTTATGGCCCATGTGTCAAAACATGTGAAGTCAGGTATGTAACAATGAAGGGGTTGAAGTCATCAAGTGGTTGTTATGCCCTTGGAAATGGGAAGGGATGGCAGAGTCAAAACATGCATAAATGGTACGAGTATGTTGTTCCCAGAGAGTCGTGTCCTGTTAAAAAATAGTCTCTACGTGCCCCAGGTCGAGTCAAGTAGTTAATGGAAATCGCGTCGACAAGTGCAGTAACTATTATCAGCTCATTATGAAGGCCGAGGGAATGAAAAATTGCGGCGTCTATATCATGTATGCCCTGCAGCCCTTATCGCTTGTACTTTACACAAGGGGATGTGCTATGGGAAATATGCAATTTGATTCGAAACATCCAGTTGCCATGAATTCAGTGTTCTTTGGCATGATTCCTCCTTCCGCCCGATCTGTTATAAATTTCAAATGCTATGCACCCATTTTATTTGTGAAACCAAGTCCACGCATTGTTTGTAATTTTTCTCAAGCCCAGGTTGATCAAATTTTTCGCCTTGTGCATTTGCTGGAATCACCGCGTCCAGGATAAATCTTAGTCATGCCATGGAAACCTCCCACAACATCAGAAAGGGTGTGCGAAGTAGAAGAATCATTAGGCTCGAGCCCCAAAGAGATTGGGATTCGTTCTCACTCACAACAGGAGCCCCCAAGGATCCAAAGGGAGTTTTCCTTTTACCCGCAGAAACAATGACATCACACCGCATGGAACTCGGAGTGGAAGGACCTAAGAAGCAAGGAAGGATAGTAGAATCCCTATCTCCCCAACAGCAGATACCTCGGAGAAGGGGCAGGCCAAGGAAGAACAAGGAAGATGGGGGAACCTGAGTCCCAAACGAACCGCGCGCAAGATCGGTTGTCGAATAATTACTTATGTGCGTTATTCGGCTGGAACCTGTTGAAGGCACAAGCTCAAAAAGTAGGAGAAGAACGAGGAGGAAATATTTCATGGGTACTAATGTTCAAGATCCATCTCAGCAGTTGAAGCAGGCAAAACTAGCTATCGTCGAACTTTACCAGGAAAACATGGAGTTGCGACAACAGCTAGCGAGAAAGACTATTGAAGTGACAGCAACACAAGGTCGCGAAGGGAACATGACGTGGCTCAAAAGACAGCTCAGAGAGGCACAAGATACCATCATATAGTTGCACGAAGCACAGAGGCTGTCAGAAGAAAGGTATGCAAAGCATTCCAGAGAATGTGAAGCAGCCGAGGGGAAAGCCCGCGCAGCTCTCGCCAGTGAATAGAAGAAACAAGATTAGATGAGTTTGTTCCTGTATCTGCAAACAAAAAGAAAATATTGACAGTTTTGGAGGAGACATCGCCCTAAGACATTTTGTCATTTTGATAACGGCCATGATAGTCAGCAACCACTTGTCGCGCACATTTCCCCAGCAAATGAGCGTGTGGCAGAAATCAAAAGTTGTTACAGTAGATAGCAGGATTCTAACAAACACTTATTTGTTCAAATATCTGATCGAAGGAATGCATTAACACATCACTCTTTAATGACCAAACCTGATCGATAATCGAATCCTCGTGGAGGATTACAAACAGTCATGATGTAGCTAGATGTATTTGTTGTCTATTTTTGGAAAAGCGTCATGCGAAGAGTCATTTAGCGCAGACAACCAATTTCCTAGGTTTTAGAGATATTAGTTAGAAGAGTAGGGCAGCCCAAGCGGCGCCCTCGCCTATATATTTGATATTTTCGATGTAAGCCAGGTTGGTTGGAAAAATTAGTATAGACTGTGTCTATTGAATGTACTTTGAGTTCGATCGAAACTTAATGCAAAAGTCTTGAAGCTTTGATGAAAATATTATAATTGTAGCAGTTGGATGTATTGTTTCCTTTCTTTGTGTATGTACTTCTTGTTCTCTTTATTCATATCTTTTTCTGTCTGAATCAGAACGAATTTTCGAACCTGGGATTCGCCGCATAGTGCCCCTTGTTAGTGCCATTTAGACAAAATGTATTTCCTCTAAATTTAAATCTGAATTCATCCTTAGCAGTGCTCTGAGTTGCTTCTTGTGTTTTCTCCTCACCACACAATGATTTTACACTAAAAATTGTTGCTCGTTTATCCTTTATCCTCTCAAGTTTAGTCACCGAGTCATTTCTTTCTATCATTTTCCCGGACCGACTCCATAGCCCAAGGTCTGACTCTCTTGTGTCAATGTAACGAGAACCCATTATTTCAAATGTGTTAAATCTAGCCAACATCTTTAAATCCATATCCCGCGTTGAGACCGTGTCTCCCAAGAGAGCCCTCTCCAGGTCTGAAAGGCTAGTTTCGGGTCTCAAATTTGGTTGAAATAGTTACCTTCGTCGTTTGTTTATCAGCCGAACAGATTTACAGAGTGCTAACATATGGCATGCTTTTTTAGGTGTGCATGCCTTTCCTTAACAAAACTCATGTATATGCACTTCTCTCCATTGAAACCCATGTACAGGACCCCAAGGACTGTACAACAAAATCCATACAACACAACCCTTTCCTGTGGATTTGCTCAGTTGAAACCTACTTGCGGCTACCTCAGTTCTCTCTTCTCCTTAACATGATCTCTAGATGGAAGTCCTTCTCCACCTATCCAATATCTCCTTGAATGACAATGCTTCGTGATCTAACCATGTCTCACACACAAGTGTCTTCCTCCTTCACCCTAGCATTGCTTTTATAATCTTGAGTTATAACCTAACCCTAATCTCCAAAGTGATTGATGGTTGAGATTACTTCTCACCTCACTTGATATCAATGGCTAAGATTCAATGTTAATTACTTTTAGCATTTACTTAAATAACTCAATTGATTAATAAAATCACTTTAATTTAATAACTCCTTTAATTGCAATTGACCATCTATGTGGTTGGTTTGTAACTCAATAAATCTTATACTTTCAAATGGTGGGAATATCATTCCATTCCAATATCAATGTCCTGTTTGAAGAGAGCATAAGTGTCCTCAGACACACAATTTTTATTAAATAAGGAAAAGAATTTACACAATCAATGTCACAACTTACAATCTCCAACATTACTCTCGCATGAGAAAATGAGAGCTTTAATAAGCTCATCAAATTAATTCTAAGCTAGTTTTTGTTATGGAAATATTATCACATAATCATGTGAGTATGAAAAGTGTCCATGTACATTAAATAAAGATTCTAACAATTTTCTAGTTTGTTTCTTCTAAGAATCGACTCTTTTCTAGACTTATTATCTAATCTAACTAAATACATTCTAGAAAATCCTAAGTATAGTAAAATAATATTATACTAAGAACTTTAGGATCATAATATCTAACATTCCCCCCTTTGATCCAAAAGTACAATGGAGAAAATACCAAGTTCTTCTCTAAACTTAGTAAATTTGATCTTGCCAAGTGGCTTCGTGAAAATATTTGAGATCTAATCTTCTGAAGGACGGTGTATCAGTTTGATGATGTTATTTGAAATGAGTTTCATGGTGTAATGATACTTTATGTTGACATGTTTTTTATTTATTTATGGAAAACTGGATTTTTAGTAAGTTTAATAGTTGACTGACTATCAATTAAAAATGAAGTAGCTTATGTTTGAGAAATTCTCAAATCCTGTAAAACTCTGTGTAACCAAACTATCTCACATGTTGCTTCCCATCTTGATATACATTTTTCTTATGAGGAAGAATTTTCCATAGTAGTATGCTTCTTACATCTCCAAAAAATTGTCTTTGATCCCATATTTATCTAGTAACCTGATGTTCATGCCCTACCATCAACACTTGTAGCAAAATCTTCATCTGAATATCCAACAAGTACAATTTTTTTATTCTTCTTGTATAGAAGGCCATAATATTTCATACCTTGAATATATCTAAGAACTTGTTTTGTTGCATTCCAATGGATTTCCCTTGGTTCCTACATAAATATTGAGAGAATACTCACAACATATGATAAGTCTGAACAAGTGGTTGTTAAATAAAACAAGCTACCAATCAATTTCATGTAACTAGTTTTGTTTACCAATTCCCCCCCTTCAAGTTTTGAAAGTTTTAAATTTTGCTCCATTGGGGTGAGAACGGATTTGTAATATGTTATGCCAAATATTTTCAATAGCTCAGATGCATACTTACATTGACTAATGAAAATGTTGTTTGAATGTTGGAATACTTCAACTCCAAGATAGTAGTGAAGTAATCCCAAATCTGTCATCTTGAATCCATCATGTAATTCCTTCTTTACCTATACAATACGATCATCACTATTCCCAATAATGATCAAGTCATCAACATACATTACTAAAATTACCAGATTTTTTCCTTGTAGGTGCACATATAAGATATCATCGTATTCACTTCACTGAAATCCAACTTTGCGAAGGTAATCATCCATTTTGGCATACCAAGCTCCGGGAGCTTGTTTAAATCCATATAACACCTTGATAAACTTACAATCATTTTTTCTCGTCCTTAGAGCTCAAAACTGGGAGGTTGAGTCATATATACTTATTCCTGCAAATATCCATTAAGGAATGTTCTTTTGACATCCCTCTGATGTACTTTCCATCCTTTATGAGCTAATAATGAAATTACCATTCAGATTGTGTTCCACTTTGTTGTTGGTGCAAAATTTTCTTCATAATCAATCCCTTCTTGTTGTGCAAAACCCTTGGCTACAATTATTTCCTTATACTTGTGTATCATTCTGTCTGACTTATACTTGATTCGATAAACCCATTTGCATCCGATGGGTTTAACATCTAGAGGACAATCAACAAGTTTCCATGTTCTGTTTTCTATCACTGCTTTATATTCATCAACTATTTCTTGTTTCCATTCTTTATGTTTTATTGCCTCTTTGAAAGTTGAGGGCTCAGTAAAATCAGTTGATACTAAGGAAAAATTGTCTTCGTCTGTGTATGAACTTATTGTACCTGTTTTGTTTCATTCATCAAGTCTCACATCTTTCAAAAGTTGAATAGCCCACTCAAGGAGTTGATGTTTACTTGTTTGGGGTTATGAATTATCACCATTATTAAAACAAGATTGATGAAAGAAGAAGTTCTCCTTTCCTATGAAGTATCTGGAGGTGGAGTTTCATTATCTGATGAACTACTTGATGAAGATTTAGATGAACTTTGTGATGAAGAAGAAGGTAAAATTGATGAAGAATTGACATGTTCTGAAGAATTCTGGATCAATTTCAAACCAGCGTTGTTGACTTGGTTGAATGTGCATCTTGATTTTCTCTTTATCAACTTGTTTGTCCAAGCATTGGAGAATTATTTTTATTGATTGTCAGATAGTTTGGATTGATTTGCAAGACAGAACAACATGTTATAGGGAGAAAGTTTTATCGTCTGAATTATGATATCATAGTTGATAGGCCGAAACTATAGGTCGATATAAGAATGAAGCATATGCGCAAAAAAAAAATTCAAGGCCCTATGGCCAAAACTCCTATAGAAGAATCGTTTATTTCCGAGGAAGATTTGAAGATATAAGGCCAATGTTAACATAGTCCAAGTGGAGAAGTTGGTTTTACTAATGAAATTGGAGGAAAGATAATGGAAGTAGAGAGAAGATCTATACTTGCAAATATTTGACCAAAAAGAGGATGAATAAACTTACAGATCTAAAACTTAAGACCAGTGATAGATCTAAAAAAAAATCATTTTCCTTCATAAAACTAAATAATTGACATACCAATCAATCACAATCAATGCGCCGACAAAGTTTTCCAACGTCTTCTTCCCTTGGAATCTCCTCTTCACTAAACTCGCATAATCATGCTCTGATACCAATTGAAGAGAGTAGAAGTGTCCTCAGACACACAAATTTTATTAAAGAAGGAATAGAATTTACACAATCAATGCAAGAGCTTACAATCTCCAGCGTTACTCTTGCATGAGAAAATGAGAGCTTTAATAAGCTCATCAAACTAATTATAAGCTAATTTTTTTTATGCACATATATTATCACATAATCATGTGAGTATGACAAGTGTCCATGTACATTAAATAAAGATTCTAACAATTTCCTATTTTGTTGCTTCTAAGAAGCGACTCTTTTCTAGACTCATTAGGTAGTCTAACTAAATACATTCTAGAAAATCCTAAGTATAATAAAATAATATTATACTAAGTACTTTACGATCATAATATCTAACACCGATAAGGAAATCCCTAAACTTTTGGCTTTTTCATTTTGATTTTGCTAAAAGGAAATTTTGGACTTCTGTTAATTGGCTCCACATAAATGATTTGGGGCATTATATTGAGAAATTTGGGCTCTCTGTGAATGGGTTATCATTGTGTGGTTTTGATTATCTTGGTCCACCCTTGGCTTTAATGGAACCCATGCCTGAGGACCTCTTTGTTTGTTTCTAGTTGGGCATTTGTCTTTGGGATGGTGACTCTCCTAGGCTTCTTCGTTCTACTACAATGGATAACGAGGTAATTAGACAAATTCAGTGAATTTTTCACCAACATGAGGAGATTTTACAAGATAATAGTAGCACATTGCTAGTGATTACATCGAATATTTCTAAATTGGAGCAAGATTGATCCTCTCATAATTATAGCATCATGAACATTATCTTTCTTCAGAAGCAGAGAATCGATCCCTTGGAGCTAGAAATCAATAAAATTAACAACTTAACTCTCTCTCAGCAGGTGGAAAATCCCCCAATGGCCTTTAATAATTAGAGAACATAAAATTAAGTCCCTGAAGTTTGGAAGGAAGAAGAATCTGTCCAATAGATTTGGAAACCTATGGAAATTGAAGGACCTGGCCCCCCTTCTGATGAGGGGAAAGAAGTAGAGGGAAGTGCCTTTAACTGTCATCTATAATATGTATTTTTGGGTTTGTTGTTTTTGGGTATCTATGTAAGGTTGGCCACTTGTAAGCCAACCTGGAATTATTGTTTTTTTAGGAATCTCAAGATATTTGTTGTATGCTTTGATTATTGTATAGTATTGTGGAAAACTAATGAATTAGAAGAATGTATACTACTATTAGCTTCAATGGAACACCTTTTTGACTTAATATAAAGTTATGTTTTGGTTTAAAAGAAGAGAGATTTTGTCATCTTTGTGATACGAAGAAAGTGGAGAAGGAAAAACACTTTCTCTTGGGATATCCTTCCTATGCCCACATTACATCTAGTTTTCAAAATATTTGAAACAATATTGATCTCCTTAACTTGTTTTTTTTTACAAAGTTGGATAAGATTGTATTATAAAAGGGGGTTGCAGCAATGTTGGAACAACCATTATTTCCAAAATTTCCTACGTTGTAAAAAGGCCTTCAACATGACAAAAGAGAAGGACAACCTCAAATTCTCTATGACTAAAAGTTTAGATACAAAAGAATTCTCATACTTCCAAGAGTATACTCTGACATAAGAGTGTAACAAAAAAAATTGCATGGCATGGAACCTGAGTTATTTGAGCTTCAAGATGTGTATGCCTATGCCTGAGGGTCTTCATTCTTTCTATTGTATGGATGATGTTGCAGGTTCTGGTTGACTTCATAGGAAGCTTGGGAACCCATAGAAGGAGCCAATGTTTGTTGTTTATTATGTCCTAACTTCGCCTCATAGATTTCCTTGCTGAGAGAACGAATTTTCTCTAAGTGTCTATTGTCTTGGATTGATTTTTCAGGTTGGGAATTAGATTCACACAAGGAAGAAAACTCATGTTGTTGTAATCACAATTTCCCCTTCATACTTTCCATCTCACAAGTAGAACAATGGGAGAGGGGTTGGCTTCGACGCCACATTGGAAACTGCATGTTGAAATAGGTTGAGGAGTCATGGTTACAAGGTTGACGAAGAATAAAACTCAAGAACCAAAGGTAATGAGAGGAGAACTAGTTGTTCAATGAACGCCTGAATGTGCTAAAGGTCTATCCACGTGATATCTTTAATAGTTGTATTGAATCTCTCATGTATGCACACACGACGGACCAAAAGGAAGAGTACTTGAATGGCGGCGATTCAAGATACTACGGGACATAATCGTGGAGCCACAGACAACCCATGCAGGAGCACACAAAAGAGTGATAGATTTATTTCCAACATCATAGAGTGACGAAAGGAAGAGGTGATATCCCATATGCGAACGAGGGGGAGTCAGAGGAATGATAAATCTTGGCATGGGAGAATGAAGAAACATGTATCAAGTGTTGCGGTGTGTTCAGGAAAGAGCAAAGGTGGAGTCGAGGTGTCCAGCATGAATTCAATGATGAAAAGTTGGGGGTTACATCGACCACATTTTTTTTTAAATATAAATGTTAAGTTTTAATTTAGATTTCTTATTGGAAAAAGGTTAAATTGCAACTACGATAGTATATGGTTTCGTGTATGGGACTAAGGATAGTTTTTTTTAAACCATGGAAAATAATCCAAGAGTATATCTAACACCCTACAAGCCAAATATACCAGAAACTTGTGACTTAGCAAAGGCTAAGGAATCCCGAAGTCCATTAGGGTGGACCTCTATCCCAGGGTCGTCTACCCTTCTAGCATTATCACAACGGACCAATATGTACAGACTCTACCCCACTCTCGATTTTAACCTGTGACCTCCTAGAAGGAAATGCATGTTCTTAACCATTAGTCCCACTCAAGTTGTACGACTAAGATTAGTTGTTACTAAAAAATGCATGACCCCACTAGAGGCACCTTCATATAGGCAAATCATCTTTTTGTCCTAAAGTAAGACCTAAAACTATTTATGATTGGCTAAGAGTTCATATTCCTTAACCATAAAAAAACAAGTTACCGACCCAAGACCAAGAAACATCCAATAGGGGTGAAAGTTTATCCCCTTTCAGACCACCAATGGGTTATTTTAGGTGGTGTGTTTTTTCTTGAATAATGGTGATGAATTAGGTCGCATTCATGTATAGAAACTAGTAATGATTGTCCTCACTTAGAGTTGAGATATGATAAATTTTGACACCTTCGAGTTTGATATTTTTTTTTCACAGCAACGGTTAATGTTTTGTATTAAAAAAAAAAACAGTAGGGAATCCACTGGGTTCGTTACATCTGAAAATTCTCCTGGTAAATCAGAGGGACAAACCTAATTGAACTAAAACAAAAAGAAGCTTGGGAAACCATACTATTTCAGCGACCCAGTGCCACTTCGGGTCATTACATCCTTTCTGACTTGAAAGTTCTTTTTCCTTTTTGACACGGTCTGCCATTCATTGCTTTGATCTTGAGATTGGCTTTCCGTCAGACGTAGACGGTCTTCTTCATCAGCTAAGTCGGGGCCTTCTTCATCAACTAAGTCATCCCAGCTTGAGGTCTGGTGTTCAGGCTGAGATATGCCTGGAATTATGGTTGGATCAGTTTCTGCCTGAGCCTTCCCCTTGGGATTTTTTGGGGAAGGAGGTACTTGCTCCTGAACAAAAGTGGCTTGTTCTGTTTTCTCTGGTACAACCTTTGTATCTTCCTCGTCTGGGGTATCATTAGTCGGTTCTATGCTTTGGTGCTTCGGAAGAGCTCCTGCCCACCATGTGGGTTTGCGTTGACTCTTAGGGTTTTTGTTTTTCTTGGGGACTTTCTGACAGTTGATGGCTAAGTGCCCTGTTTCAAAACAATTTCTACACCTAAAATGAATATTCTCATAGTCGAGCTTCTGCGTCCAAGAATAGTTCTTCCCTTGAAGAGTGATTCGTGCTCGGAATCCTTTATTGAAATCCATCTCTACACAGATTCGTGCATAGGTAGTGAAGCCCCATTTAGTTTCCGGACTGCTACTATGAAACTTTCCAAGAGCATTCCCAATATGGTTGAGAGAAGAATTACCCCAAAAATGAATAGGCAGACCAGGGAGCCTTACCCACACGGGGGCCGAAGGGATGGATGTTGAGGAGGGGTCGAAAGAAGGGGTCCAAAGCTGCACAAACAGACCCGACCTGCCCTAGAACCAAGGCCCGGAACTATAGATCAAATCCCTATCCTTAGAAGAGGCAAAAATCACTACAAAGAAACCTTTTACACAAGGGCGAACATGAGCTTCCTCCTCGAGGAGGGGAGTCCATTCTGAAGAAATCCAAGAGTGCATATCTGCCAGGCAAGGCCAAAAGTCGTTAAACCTGCAAAACAGAGCATTAGATCTAAAGAAACCTTCACGAACCATCGCTTCCTGAAGCACGGGGATCATTGGATCTGGAGCTTCGCGGACCACTTGAGAAAAGCCAGAAATGCGACCTTGAGAGACCGCATCTCTGAAGGAGGTCGGAAAGGGCAGCAACGGAATAGCAGAGGTCGAGCCTGTCGTTGTTGCTGGAGAGGAAGGAACAGAGGAGGGAGGAGCTCCAGACGGGGAGCCGGAGGGGTCGCCCGAGCGTCACAAAGAGCAGGGTATGGGAGGAGAGGCCGGGGGCCGAGAAATCCCAGGCTCTTGCGAAGGAGCAGAGAGAGCTACGGAGGCCGCCACCATCTCAAAACCTACACACAACATAGTCGACCATATTTTCCAAATTTAATATTGTTATATTAGTAAAATTTATCTTAAAAATCTATGCTAAATTGATGTCCATTGAATGTCGAATAATATCCAGTGGTATTATTTTTAAAGAGGGGGAAAGGGTTGGAGAAGTAATATCAAGTGCTATTATTTTTAAAAAGGGGGAAGGGGTTGGAGAATGATGTCATATAGGTGTTTATTTAGATAAATATAGTATAAGTAAATATTTTTCTCGAAAAATCAATATCATATGTATGCAAATTTGAATATCATATTTTTCTAGGAAGTTGGAAGATAGGAATAAAGGTTAGAAGGACATGAAACATATAGGATTTTGATAGTCATGGTTAAATATATTAGTTGTTTTTATTAGAGAAAGAGAAAAAGAGTAAAAAAACAATATCACATGGCCATCTATTTAAACAATCCTATTTTAATATTTTTATTTAAAATGAAAAACAGTTTATATAAACCAACATATAAGCATCTCACACTGTAACATCAACATAAATGAGAATATAATTTGCTAGAATATATATGGTTTGATGTGGAATGTGAACACCTTCGCATTTAATTTAATGGTATATACCCTCATGTTACAATATAAATGACAATATAATTTGCTAGCAAATAAATGGTTGGATGTGGAATGTTATCACTTTTACATTTAAAGTTATATATCTTAATGGGGTGCATAATGCTGGTTCAATATAAAGATTAAAATTAATTTTAAAAAGTGATTCAAAGTAATAAGTATTATTTGTTATCATCATACATTATTTTTCTAAATAATGGTTAATATTTAATTTAATTATATTTTTAATAAGAGTTTAAATTATTTATATCAATGTATGAAAAGTAGTAATCATGATTTAATTTAATTGTATTTTCAAATGTTTAAATCACATGGCTAAAAGTAATTCTTCATATTTAAATTAAGTTATATATATATAAGAGATTAAGAAACTATTTTTAAGTCAGGTGAACCATGCTATTTTTTAAAATTGAAATGAACCGAAAAAGTGAAAAAAGAAAACAAACATATCGCTAGAGAGATTAAGAACATTTTTAATTAGTTGAATCATTTTATTAATAAAAGACGCTTAAAAAAGTGGAACCGGACGAAGCCAACACACATCTCCAAAGAAATTTAGAAACCATTTTTTGAGGTAGGTGAACCATTTTATTAATAATAAACAGTTAAAAAGTGGAGGAAGATAAACCATTTTCAAAGAAACCAGCTTTTTAGTTCCTCGAAAACCATGTTCACTGGAAACCAGCTATTGAGTTCCCCGAACCATTTTATTGTTAAAAAATATTAATTCAATACATTTATAATTTTATAATTATAAATATGTTATGTTGGATATTTTTTTATAAGAAAAAAAGATCATAGTTATCCTTTCTAATTAGATTCAAATCCTTAAACTGACACGGTATACTTTTAAATAAGTTTATAAGATATTCTTATTGTTGAAGCCCCAATAAACATGGCAAAAACTATATTTGATGCAGTAAAACGAACATATATATATATATATATTTCTAAAATTAAAATATCAAATATACTAATTTTTATAATTAAAAAATTTCAATAAAACTTTCCATTAAAAATCAAATATATTCTGATAAACTTTCACAAAATCAAGACTGTACCATAGCCCAACCGACTAAACTTGTTATCATTTCAGTCGTATCGTGGTGGAGGACGACAGCGGCCTTTTCTGGCGTATTCGAAGGCAACACGGGACGGAGTTATTGAATCATAATATTTCTTCACAGGAGGAAATTTAAGAGAAAAATCGAGTGACAATATCTCTATTTTTCTTTTGATAAAATGCTTGCCAGCTTCGAAGAGTCCAAAACTGCTTTTCGAAAATTGATGGGAAGATCAGGAACAACGCAAAATCAGTGGGCTATTGATGTGAAAAGCCAAGGAAAGAACTGGAGACTGGAACTGAGCAGAATCAAGATTGAGGCGCGGGTCTATCTCAGATCTCTGGTCAAATATATGCTCAGTCATTAATAATAGAGTATGTTTGATATAACGGATCGACAAGAATATAAAAATTATTAAAAAAATCCCCTCTGAATTCAGCCAGCCAAGAACAAATCGAGATTAATTAATTTTTTATTTAGATAATTGAATAAGTTCTGAGATCCCAAGTTATCCCAATGGAAGTATATGCATAGTACATCAAACGATATGCTGATTGTCTTACAGATTTTGTTTTTCTTCAATGAGCGTTCCATATACAAACGGCCAGGGAACCTCACTCAAGTGTTAGCAGAAGGAGATGCTTCTGCGTGGCCTCTGGGTAGAAACATTTACAAAAAACAAAACAAAACACAAAGCCTGGATTATATCTAACGTTATAGTGCCTGCTGTCGATCTTGTGCTATCTGTACGCTAAATTACTAAGCTGGAGTGTTTTTACAATGTTTTTCTTTATTTGCTGTGATGGGGCAACATAAACAGAGTACTGTAATGGTCTTCGTTCAGTTGTTCTTGGAGATTGGCCAGAGCTCTGCGTTTTTAACCCTGGAAATGCTCTCCAGGACTTCTAATGGCGTCACGTTTCCCACCACGGTCACCTTCTGCTTCGGCAGATCTATGCTGAAGGATGTCACCCCTGGTGTAAATATACAACAACAAGACGATCAGATGTCTGTATATTTCAATTTTAGGCCTGTTGATCTATGGAATCCAACACCAAGGGCATGGCATGGCAAGCAGCAGTGAACCAAGTCCCAAAGCTCCATAGCAATTGATGCATAGAGAGATTCCAATTTGGTTCTTGGGTCACTGCTGTCCAACTAGACCTTGGTGTTGGATTCTGTTGAAACAGAATTTGGCATCAACAGAGTACTGGAAAACATTCTCAGAAGGCAAAATGCAAGTTCAATTATTCTTACCTTCCATCTTTGAAATGTGCTTTTTCACTTTCCCTGCACAGCCCTGGCAATGGAGTGACACCCTCAGCACCACCACCTGTAAAAATACAGAAGCAATTTTAAGCAGTATTTGAAATAAAAACACACTTACAATTTACAGCAAAGCTATGTAAACCTGGGTTTAGATGGATTGGTGTGCTAATATGTATATTCAATTACTCTATGCACGATATTTTTTTTCAAGCAGTAGAGGGATCGAAAATCTCTTTTGGGCGGAGCAAGATCGAAACTCCTGGGTTGTGGCTTTGGGGATATTAAGTAGCAGTGGTTAAGGGAATGCGCTGAGAATCGAATTTGAACTAGTCGAAGCAAATTCACATTGGTCTATAGCTAGACCAGAGCCCGGCCAAAAGATTCAATGCACAGTTACAGACTGATATAAACATGAAAGAAGAATTGAAATAGAATGCACCGGTGCTGCATGGCATACCTCAGTAGCGTCCGTTGATGATGAGGAAGACGCCGGATGATCATTAATGACGACTGGAGATTTTTTTACAGGCTTCGGTACCGGAGGTGGCTGGTACGGAACAATCGCCGATTGATCAATAGCGCTACAGCTAAAGCGGCTTATAGAATTACTACTCCTGCGGTGCGTGGATCTTCTGGGCTTCTGTTCGATTCCTCTCGGACTCGGTTCGATAACTCTGGCGCTCTGATCCGCGTTACTTCGTCGACGCTCGGTGCTTTTTCTGGGGCGCTCTCTTCGACTCTGGTCGGGAAGAACATTGCTCGGCTCGAAAGCTCCGCTGCCCTGTCGCTCTAGCAACCTTGTCTGGCTGCCTTGTCGAACGAGAGACCGCTGCTCGAGACTCAGACAGATTGCAGTCGATGCAGGGGACGCGCAGAAGATATCAATTGCCTTCATTTTTGCAAAAAACGTTTGCTGAAACAGACGAGGACAGTGTTCAGGCCGCGGAAAAACCCGATGAATAAATATAGCAGGCCAAGAAACAGCAACTCAAAAAGCACCTTAAAACAAAAGCAAAAGAAGACCGTTATACCAAGAACAGTCTCTGTACTTACCCTCACTCAAAACCGGAAGACGCAAAGGCTAGATGTTGTCCAGCACAGAGAAAAAAAAGGGGCATAATCGCAGCGGGTGGGTTTCGATATGAAGACCAGCGGAGCGCAAACTCAGGCGTGCTGCATTGCGGGCATATAAGTTGGATGGTATACACGTGATCGCTACAAGTATCAGAAAAAGCAAAAGCAATGGAGTGAGATGAACAAATTCGTTTTCATTATAAAATACCGCAAACTCTGAAGCGATCCTCGCTATGCCCAAGTACGGAGACGGCCTTTCACACCATAGTAAAAGCAGAAAAAAGAAAAAAAAAAAAGGAGTATTCCGTTGGCTTTCATCCACGGCCCCGGAGCTTTAAAAAATTACTTGTTTGTCTACCATTGTAGCGGGGCCGAGAGAGCAAAGAAGGGCAGAATTGGGAATAAGTTGACAGCAGCGACAAACAGGTGCAAAGTAAAAAAAAAGGCGCAGTAATAACACAGGTAAAACCAAGGAATTCGCTTTTACATTTAAAGCTGCGCACTTAGATTCTCTACGTGGTCAAGTAGAAGAAACGAATTATCCGACAGGGCATCTGGGTTTTCTTAAATTCGTGCCGCAGTCACATGAATGCCCTGCCCTGTTTCTGTTCTGTCGGAATATAATACAGTCGGGACTCGGGATTCCAAATCGAAACCGGCCGGCGATTTCTTCTGAAAAATATATGCATTCGCTGCATCTTTTTTATAAGATTTTATTTTATTTATTTGCACGGAATCCACGTAACTGTAGGGTTACGGCGCCGAGGAATTATTAATTGTTAAGGGCAGCGTATTAGGAATCGAATTTTTTTTTTAATTGGGGGGAGGTCTCTGTCTGCGTCTCTGTACACTGCCCCGTGAAATGAAAAAGCAGAGTGGACACCTTCCATTCCTGGCCTTACACTTTGGGTTTCCGGCTCCTTTGCTTACGCCAGGGCATGGGCACATTGACTTCCAGCTTCCGGGCTGTACGTTCTGGGGACCATGAGCTTTAGCCCCGCTCCCCCTCCCCCTCCCCACCTCCTCATGTGACCTCCGCTCCGGTCGCAATGATGAGCGCTTAACCGCCAATGATTGAAAGAAAGGGCTGTTAGGTTTGGAATCCCCGTAGAGAAACGTGTGGAGAAGAGGTGAGTGGCGTTGGGTGTGGAGTAGTAGCTTTAGCTTTTGCTTTGCTTGGTCGGTTTGGTTGGACTGGCCAGACTACAGCCAACTGGATTTTTTCGCATCTTTTTATCACTCAATTTACCTTTTGTTTCCGTCTACTGTTCGTATTTCGGATGCCTCCGTCTCCGGCTCGCCACGAGACCCAGAGAGAGAGAGAGTACCTCCATATGTCCCTTCCAGATTCTCCCTGCCACGGTCGCTTCTTGGGTTTTGGGTTTCGTGCAAATTTAATAAATAACTCTCAGAATTTTCCAGAAACAGGTGCGACATTGAATTTCCAAACAAAGTACCTTTGGTAGCAATAGTCAAGGTGAAAGTCAAGTTGAAGCAATCCACAAACCTGCTATGGTGGCCCCGAATTTTCACCCACTCCTATTCGGCGCAACCACCTCTAAGTACCTGTAGTTCAAACATTTTCAATTTTTTCATGTACATTTTTTTAGATTAGGTTTCTCTAAAATCCAATTAGAATTGGTTGTTGGAATTGTAGATTTTAGTTATTGAGATTACATCATTCAAATGTTTTAGAAGTTTTTTTAGAGTATTGAATTTATTTATATATTTAAAAATACAATTTAAATAATAGAAAATGCCAACAATTACATAGTAGTTATCCTGAAAAACTCAAAAACATAAAACTATTCAAATTTAATTTAGTTAAAAATAATTTTACTAAAATTTTCAAATGTTTAACCTTTTTCTTATACATTATATTAATTACAAAATTTTATATCTTTTCACTAAAGATGGTTAGTTTATTTTTCACATTTGTGAGATTGTGAAACCTGTCAGAATTCAACACCAGAAATATTAAAGTTTTTATCTTTTTTTGACAATTTGGGTCAATTTAGAATTTGGGCAAAACTTTAAAAAGATATTGTTCCATCATGTATGAATTTTGAATAACAATTTGGATCAATTTGGAATTGGGCAAAACCTTAAAAGATATTGTTCCATCACATATGGATTTTGAATTATGGTAGAACTCTTTTACTGAAAGATTTATACCCAATTCTTATCATATTTGTTACTGAAAGGAGTATTTTAGACAAGATTAACTTACTCAATTACCACCTCGGATGGGGTGACACATTGCGCAGCAAGGCCACGTGGCCTGGAGCCTGGCAGAGCCATAAATATGGGTTGTCGGCTCCCATCCCCTCACCATTAAGGATGGGAGCAAGCCCCAACAACCAGCCCCATGGTAAGAAACCTCTCACTCGCGTGAGGAGGCCAAATTCACAGAGCATTAAGGAGGGAGCCTTAATAGAGGAGCCCGTCACATCCACCCTCTCGGTTATCACTGAAATTGGCCATGGCATTACCCATTTCGATTTTGGCCTGCACCAGCTAGGCTATTCTGAGCTCTAGTGCAGCTACAGCAACATGACCGTCATTGTGGCCATCGTTCTTCACATCCCCATGCTGAGAACGTCGCCTGGTATACCTTTGTTGCTCGCCAGAAGAGACAACAGTGATTTGAACGAGCATTGTCTATGGCACGAACGCAGCTCGCCCACAGAGCCAGAAAGCCCAGGACTCCTCCCATGGAATATGTGGAGGAAATCTTTCCGGAAGAGCCAATTCAGGGTCCTTCGGAACACCTCCTCTTTACTGTACCTGACAATTGGCAACCTCCAAGCTACTTTCCGGGGGAGGCCACCATGGAGGCCATAGGGGCGCAACATAACCACTATAGGAAGGAAGAACCGACGGAGGAGCTTCCCACCTATTACATTGAAGAAGAGATTCCGGAGGCGACAAACTCCCAGGAGGCAGCACACGCAAAAGAACTCTCCTCAGGCACTGACAACGTGAATGCTAAGGCAGAAAAGGAAAGGGCACATGGACTAGATGTAGCCATGGAGAAGTAGAGAAGGAATGTGATGGGCGAGGCCGAGGACACCAGACCAGGTGATGAATTGAAGGAGGGTGGCGGGATGCTGGAGGATGGCATGGCCCCCATGCCACCTCCCATATCCATCATGTAGGAATAGTGGTGTGTCCAACTGCCATTCTTCCACCCGAAGCACCTGGAGATGATGTTCGACTTGCGAAGCCAGGTGGCGAACCAAGTCCATTGTGCCATCCTAATCATCCAACACATTGATATGTTATATGATGCATACTCCAATGTGCCAGTAGGGCAAAGATGCCCGACATGTGCGCAACCATTTGTGCTGCCAGCTAGAGCGGGAACGAAGGAAGGCGATGATGACATGGATAACTCAGCCACCACCTGGTAACTATTTGCGTTGATGTTTATGGTTAGAATTATAGTTTTTGGTTAGAGCTATGGCTCTGCAACAGTTAGAGTTTAAACTTTCTTATTTCGAAGACACTTGGTTCATTTTCAGACTGAGGGTTGCCATCTGTCTTGGTTTCCTATGGGGCAAGACAGATGGCCTCCTATTTTTTGACATGGATAGTATAGGACGCCAGCTATTCCGGTTTCCGTTAATTCGACGGAACAACTGGAAGACCAAGTATATTTGTATATTTTGGAAGCTAATACAATAGGATCCACCCCTTTTTTTTTTACTTCAAAAAAAAAAAAAAAAAATTACTAAATTACCCTCCCTCCGGTTTGCTCCATTTGTATGAGAATAATAACAATTAAATATGAAGAAATCTCCTACCTTTGTATCTCACATTGGTTGTAAGAATTGGTTTACAACAAATAAACACTTAATATTCTATTATCTTTATGTCAACATAGGCATTCAATGAGATACTAATCCCTTTAGTGACATAATGGTTGATTGATTATAGGATGATTATGCTTTCTTATTTAATTACACAATCATAATTTAATAATAGTTTTGAGCTAGTAGAAAATCCCCTTCCTTATTATATGTGACGATAGGCATGGTATATAGTGTTGAGTTGGGTTTGAATTTCTATTAGTTCATGGTTGACCATAAAATATACACCTATTTATCTAAAGTTTTAAAAAATAATGATTAATTTTAAATTTTAAATCTCATTTATCTGATATCTTATTGGCCAAAAACTTTGAAATCTTATTGTTGTCTTCACTTCCGCCAATATTATTGTAATAAATATTTCTGCCATCTAGTCATTTCATGCCTACTCCTTCTCTCCCTATCTCCTTAAACAATACTTTCGACAAGTATATGCTACTTAGTAGTCTTAGTTATTTTCATATTTATTCACCAAATATACTTTATTTATTAAAATAGATCTACTCTTTGGAATAACATCTATATCTACAAAATATTTTTCTTTATATGTCTATTTTCTTATTTAACTTCTATTTTCCTTGATTATTTATCCTTCTTTGTGATATTTCATTTTCATGATTATCTATTCTTCTTTGTGATATTTCTTTTCCAAACTAGTATTTATCTTGTCTTTCATCCACTTTTCTCAACTATTTAGCTTCCTTTGTGCAATTCTTCTTCTACAATAATCTGTATAGTCACCCTCCCACTATTAACTCCCTCTTATCTCTTCATTTGCTTTTGTTTATTATTAAAAAAATTAATAATATTAATATTAATATTGAGCTGATTATTAGTAATTCCCTGTCACCCTCCCACTATTAACTCCCTCTTATCTCTTCATTTGCTTTTGTTTATTATTACAAAAATTAATAATATTAATATTGATATTGAGCTAATCATTATTAATTCATTTTTATCTCTTCATTTGTTTTTCTTTATTATTAAAAAATTTAACAATATTAATATTAATTCTTATTAATATTAATATTGAGTTGGTTATCTTTAGAGAAGTGGTTAGTTTATTTTTCACATTTGTGAAATATTTTTGGTTAATTTATCACTACCTTAATTTTAACATTTCTTAGTTTATTTACTTTATTATTTTATTATTATATATGTGTAGTAATTGTTCACTGAAATTGTCAGAATTCAACAATATGAAATATTAGAGTTTGGGCATAACATCCAATAATTAGGTAGAAGCTTACACTTTTTATAAAGGTCTTAGTATAGTAAAGAGCCAAGACATTGTAGAGTTGATCATTATTGGAGATTTTGTGGTCATTCTCAACCAGTTTAGAAAGCGATCCCTCTTGGATGATATGAATATTAGAAGCATCATGATTAGAACATTGTCAGAGGCAGAGGAGTTTCAAACTCTGCAATGCTTTCATGTTCTTAGAAACAATAATTTTGAGGCTGATTCCTTTGCCAATCTGGCTACTCAGGACTCACTAGGCACATCATGAATTGATGTTTGGGTTGTTCAACATTTCATCCCCTAATGGAAGTCAGGAAGGATAGACCCACAAAAGCTTTGTCCCATATGATGGACCCACCAACTAAGGAAATTGTGACGATTGCAAGAAGCATTAGGCTAAGGTTAGGAGTATCGTGGGATATCAAACTTCGGAGCACATTTTGGTTGGTGAGGAGGACAGGTGATTTCTCCAGCCTTCTTATGTGTGCACCTTCATATCCTGATGTACCCTCACACAAGCGCATTTTAATGGCTTCTCTCTCTCGTCCAGTACCGTAGGTGTCTTTTGCGTTTGAGTTAATGGATGTGGTACACTTGCATACCCCTCGGACGTCACCTTTCCCTTGATGTTCCTCATCCACCACCTATAATAATGGATTTTTTTGGCCAAAGTCTTGTCGCACACCTAGATATCTCTTTGGTGGTAGTGGGGGTAAGTTGTGGTTCTTTCTTCATCCAGGGTGGCAACACTTCATCCGTCGCCAATTCATTACGAAGGATCTTTGTATCAAGAAAGGTATCATGAATCGGGTTGGCATAGATCTGGATGTAGCCTTAACTCCAGTGTTCCAGGTAGCATTTCCCTTTGATCGTTTGAGGATAGATCCTTTCTCAGAAGCAGTCTAGGCCGGTGTTCGAGCAGGCAGCATGGTCAACAGGCGGTCGAGTGTAGCATGATGGTGTCGCGAGCTCCAGGATGAGGAATATAAGGCTCTGGTTAATCTAGTTAATTCACTTCAAATCAATATTCAAAATACCTCAGTTCAGTGGAAAACTACAATGGACCTGCTAATTTCTTAGAGGCAGGGAATTCATCAGCTACGGGATGAAGTGGATTCCATTCGTATAGAGGTAATAGATCTTCATTCCATAATTTTCTCTCCGACCCGACCATCTTCGAGTCATGAAATTTCAGATGTGGCTTCATCTCCAACTCCTCCTAGGCAAATTTCAGACCTCAATTCGCCACCAGAATCTACAGAAGAAGCTCAGGATGGAACTTCATTAGACAAAGCTTAACCAATATGCTTTGTTTTTGTTTTTTGATACTTGGTATATTTTATAGATGGTATATTAGGCTTTGTAGTAGTTGTAAGCCAATTTCAGGGCTCGTAGTTTGGAAAATTTCAAATAGGGAAAAAATTCATCCTGATTGTGAAATTTACAGGCTTAATTTGAATATGTAATGACTCTCTCTGGCTAGATCACAACTTTTTTAAATACAAATTTTACCAGTTTATATATATATATATATATATATATATATGAAATATTAGAGTTTTTATCTCTTGGAAATTTTGATTTTTTTTTGACAATTTGGGTCAATTTAGAATTGGGAAAAATTTTAAGGATATTATTCCATCATATATGGATTTTGAATTATGGTAGAACTCTCTTCATGCTGAGATTTATGCCGAATCAATTTGGGTCAATTTAGAATTGGGAAATTTTTTAAAGGATATTATTCCATCATATATAGATTTTGTATAATGATAGAACTCTCTTCATGGTGAGATTTATGCCGATTTCTTATAGTATTTGAGTGTGTTTTTATACAAGATTAGCTTACTCAATTACCCTCCCTCCCTCCTTTCTGCTCCATTTGTATGAGAGAATAATAACAATTAAATAATATGCCAAAATCTCTTACCTTTGTATCTCACATATAAGTTGTAAGAATTGGTTTACCACAACTTAAACTTTAAATACTCTATTATCTTTATGTCAACCTGAAGCATTCAATGAGATACTAACCCCTTTATTGACATAATAGTTGATTGATTATAAAGTGATTACACTTTCATATTTAATTACACAATCATAATCTAATAATAATTTTGAATACAAAATCTCCTTATTTATTTATTTTCACATTTATTCACATATTACTACAAAATATATTTTATTTATTAAAATAAATATACTCTTTATAGTAAATTCCATATCTACAAAATCTTCTTCTCTATGTCTATATCTTTACATGTCTATTTTCTTATTTATTTAACTTTTATCTTCATTAAATATTTATCTTCCTTTGTAATATTCCCTTTCCAAACTAATGTGTTTGTTATTTTTTTTCCTCTTATGATTTTGTCTTTCATCTACTTTTCTTAATTGTTGTTTAGCTTCCTTTGTGTAATTCTTCTTCTACAATAATATGTATACTCCCCTTCTCAGTATTAACTCCCTCTTATCTTTTCATTCATTTTATTATTATTAAAAAATTTAATAATAATAATATTAATTTTTTATTTATTTTAATATAAATGCATCAATTCATCTTATTTTGATTTAATGTTTTGATATAATTATATTTAATTCACTATGAATATGAATGCATTATCCAAATGGTGATTATACTTAGATTTCGTGTTAAGGTTGAAATTTAACACCCCACCTTCTTTAAAGTATTGGAAATGAAAAATGAATTCCATTCTATTGAACAATGTTTATAAATAAATGTACTTGAAAATTGTAAAAAGGTGTAGATGATTCTCAATGTTCGGCCATGTTTTGCTCTTACTGATGCCTTTGATTAAAACATTATAATATTTTGTTTTATTTTTATTGGGTTTTGAGTGGAGTGGATTGAATTGAAAAGTGGGGTTAATTATTTATTTAGTATGGATAGTATTTTTTATTATTATTATTCCAGGTAAGTGGATAATTTATATAGGTAAAAGATGTCTGAAAAATTGAACTTATTTTTTTTTATTAATTTATTATTTATATTTAATTAAATCTAAAATATAGTTAAATATTTTATATTTTTAAATAATATATATTTTATTTTTTTATTTTAATGGATTTAATTTTTTTTTTAATTTTAATATCTCTAAAATGTTAGTTGCTACTTCAGTTCTTGAAAAACTCGTTTTTTATTCGAGATAAGTGGATAACTTATATAGGTAAAGAATGTATGAAAAATTAAACTTATTTTTTTTTAATTTATTATTTATATTTAATTAAATTTAAATTATAATTAAAAAATTTATATTTTCAAATTATATATATTTTATTTTTTAATTTTAATCAATTTTTATTTTTAATTTTTAATTTTAATATCTTTTAAAGGTTAGTTGCTACTTCAGTTCTTGAAACACTCGAGTTTGAGCCTTCTTCCATGTGGTATTATGGTTATTTATTCTAACCATCACACTACATTTGGACACAATTCAAAAACTAAATATTATGATTTTTATTTTTTGGAAATTTCAATTCAAATACTAAATATTATGATTTTTATTTTTTTTGGAAATTTCTACTTTTTGGTATGTGTAAACTGTTTTCTTAGATTCATTGGAATTATAAATCCCAACTTTTCATTATGGAATAAATCCATATTTGTTATATGGACATTCTAGGCTCTGCGAACAAATTTGACCAAGTTTTAATATGAACATTCAACACATACTAAATTACCTACTTGATAACAATTCTACAAAATTTTCCGTTTTTTTAAAGGGTGTTTTTGGTCGTTTTTGGAAAATGGTGCATGTTTTTATAAATTGTTTGTATCAATGTAATAATGTTTTTATAGTTTTTTAATGTGGTTTTTGGTAATTTTTTGAAATGGTGATACTTGTCATCACTTTTTTTAGGTTTATTTTAAAAATATAAATAAAACTAGTGTTCATGTAATAATGTTATTTTGTTCTTATATAAAGTATATATAATTGTATTATTTTTTAATTAACTATGTTATCTTTTAATTATGGTATTATCATTTTTTTCATAATGATTATAATTAAAAAAAAATTAAGAAATCAGTTTAAATACTACATTATAATTTTACAAAATTCAATGAAAATATTTACTTTTATGTTATAATTAAAAGAGTTTTTTCATAAATTTTATAAATTTTCATAAAATTAGGATTATTTTTACAAATTTTTAGTGAATTATGTGAATTTATATTAAATATGGGGTAAATAGTGTAAATCACACTCCCTAAGGCAATGATAAGAGTCACTTTCCTTCCCTCCATGCTTAAAATTAAAAAAAAATTAAAAAAATGGAGAAACTCAATTAAATTTGACCAAATTTGACGAAATTTTACAAAATTTCATGTATCAAGGGAAGAGGTTACTGATGAGAATCCTCCCCCCAATGGTAATTTCCTACATCGCCCCCTCCCACCCCCCACCCTACCTTCGCTCTGATACCACTCTGTAACATACCCAACTCCCATGTTGAGTCACATTACTACTAAATCGACAGGATACAACTCTGATACCAAATTAAAAATGCATGCACTTAGCATGATGAACAAACTTATGCAAATAAACATAAAAACGTTTAGAAATGTAGAATGCTCAAGAGTACACCACATTTAAATGCATAAACATATAATAAAAAACAACAATTAAGCACAACATTAAAACAATAAATCATTAGTGATAAAAACACTTATCTTTATAAACATTTTACACAATCGGTTGTAGACGTCAGACGTTCCACCCAACCCTGGGTGTTGTTGCACCAATTCTCTCTGCAATAGACCATGATTCCATAAGGAGGAATAGACTCCTATGGGTGTCTATAGTCCATACACACAGCCTAATACCTAGTAAAAACACTATGACATGACTCCTACAACAATTGCAACTGCCTAACTCTCTTCCCCATTACTCTACATAACCCAAGGGATGAGATTTCCTTCTTTGCATCATAGTTCCTCAAACAATCTCCATCCTTTCAAGGCTCCAACACAAACTAGCTAGGAATATCTCAATTGGGGGCTCTAGTAAATCTATCTACAATAAGAGTGCTCACAATAGAATTTACACATGCTCCTTTAGGTGATTTCTCAACAAAAAATCACTTACAGACATGATATCCTCAGTCTCGGCATAATTACCAAATTCAGCAAGTTGTCTTCAAAACATACTATGGTTTCCTCCCTTTTCCAACCACAAAGCTCTGCTTTTCCTCTCTTCTTCCAAGCTATAAAATTATCTCCCCCTATCTACTCGAATTTCCTTTCCCATGCATGGTTGACTCTCACAATTCCCAAAGATGATTGTTCACAACTCATGTTATCATAACTAGGTGAGATGACTCTCTCATCCAACCTCTTACATGCATTCAATGATACAATTCCCTTCATGAGTGTACTTAGCCCATGCTCCTTTAACTAGGTAAGTTGACTCTCTTACCCAACTTCTTTATATGCATTCAATGATTGTTTTTAACAAGTCAAAGGAGGATTATATGGTAATGACAAATTATTTTAGGAAAATGACATGGGATTATAGGCATGTGGGATTTCCCCTTGAACTCCATTTAATCCCCCTCTCTTATGGAAACATAGCCCCCCCATGACACTGTCCTTATTTGTTTGCATTTAGTGGTGTATTTCATTTTATTATTTTTCAATGTACATTTTTTACATATTACATTGCTTGGCTCTTAGCCACCATATTTAAAAATATGCATTACTAACACAGGGATCAAAACTAGGGTGTTACATTGTAA
>ML801950.1:148154-162010 GCA_009831015.1 Picea engelmannii | reverse complement strand
TGCATGTGACATTAATAATTATTATGGATAGAATACAATGCATATGCTTGTTTAGTCCTTTTGATGTTCATCTACACATGCTTGCATCAGAAAAATTTGGACTAGTGACATGGCCATGAGCAGTCAGTCATCCCAGACATCAGCAGATCGACAAGGCCAAAGGTAAAAATGCATACATTTTGTTCCTAGTATGTTTACCAAACAAATATCCTCGACTATTTATTCATCTATGGAATGGTGAATATGTTGATTTCATCTACAATACATGGTTTGCAGTTCACAAGAAGTATCAACAAGTATAAGCGAGACGCCGAACATAGTGCAGGTTCCACAGACTAAGAGGTGTGGTTGCAAAACTTTGGCTCCATAGTTCATCGAAGCTATGTGTCTACTTGTAGATTTATGCCAGTGACAAACAAATACAAAAAAAAATGCACACTACCATTCACTTTAGTTTTCTTATTAAAAAATTCTCACCAGGTCTAGACTTGTAACACCCAAAGTACTATCAATAGAGGGCTTGAATAGCCACCGAACTGGACAAGTGTTCATTGGGGACATAACAGTCATCTATAACACCTACATGGACAAGGAAAACAAAACTAGATCCATTATGCGTGTTGACATGATAGACAAGTAGGCCATGATGACAGTCACATTGACTATTCCTACACAACTTGTCTAGAAACATGCAGAAAAGATATTGCCGGGTAATGGGATATCCATTACAAATTTTAATATATTGCCCAAAACAGTATATGACCATGGTGATTGTGATCGGATTATTTCACTCAACGAAACAAGTATTGTGGAAAAAATTATCGTTGTTTGTTCAGAATATTGTTTCATCCTAGATGCAACTATCAACCAGCTTGCACAGAGCAATGATATTTACCCAATCGGAACCATTGGCGCAACTGTCACACTGGCGATAAAAATTGGCTCGCAGCACATCCTCCATATAAAGGATGGAGATTCGAACAACGACAAGGAAATGGTATTGTTTTCCATATCCAGTTTTGTCCTTTACTTTCGCATGTGCATGTAGCTCGGGTAAGTTACACAATTGTTGAATTGTTCCATGTTGCAGCTGCAATTGTTAGATACCTATTCAAATTTGTTTTCATCAATGGAACAACAATTGCATAAAGGGAAGTTTCCACTTATTCTCTTAAAAAATATAACAAAGAAAATGGATGTTAGAGAAAGGATCTTTCGCACAACCCAAGCAACATTTGTAACAGAGTTGCGAGCAGACATAGTACAAGATCCAAAGAAACTAGTTATTTCTACAACTGTTGTGTGTATACATCTACATAATCATCCTCACTTAGGCAACCTCTGTCAGAAGATGTGCTTCCTAGGTTTCCAAAATTGTCGTATGAAGCATACCTACAGAAAAAGGAAAGCGGTGTCTACATGTTGCACGACTTTCGGCTACACAACAAATTTACCTTAAATGAGGACAATGCAATATTGCATATCGACTGAAGAAAAAAAATAAAAATATCAACCTTTGGAAAGAAACGAAAATATCTCATGTGTCTCTATAATATTTCTTCAACACCCAAATGAATGTTCGTCGGACTCGAGTACTTGAGAATCTAATTACAAATGCAATCGATGTTGTCATTTTGATGTTTTCTTGCATCTCCCAACAATAATTTTGCAGTGTGTCTCTGCAATATTTCTTCAACACCCAGATGAATGTTCGTTGGACTCGAGTACTTGAGAATCTAATTACAAATGGAATTGATGTTGTTATTTTGACGTTTTCTTGCATCTCCCAGTGAGGATTTTACATATTTGTTTCAGTGTGCAAATAAAAGAAAAAAAACATGGTGGGTGGTTGTTTCTTTGATGGAGGATCCTGCGTGTTTTTTGGGTGCCCAAATTCGTCAATTGTTTTTCAACTATTTAGCCATGACATGATTTATGCAATTTTCTTTCGAGTTCCTGAATAAAATAAGAATTTGTCTCCAACTATACATCTATGGTATGGTATCTGCTTTTTCTCGATGCCCTAATTGAGAAAAAAGAGAGGAACTTGGCAAGGATTGAAACATCGACATGAGATATTCAGATCTTGCTATAGAGATTTCATGCACATAAGATTGTTCGGTCAAAAAATGGAAATCATGGAAACAAACCCCATATATCCCATGGCCATGGTTATTTTCTCATGGGAACATATACCAGATGTAAGAGAAAACCAATGCCGCAACGTGTTTTCTTTGTATATCAAATTGTTTGATGCAAAGGTTGATGCGTGCTACTCTATGGAACCTTGTGGGATCTTGCTTGCGACCTGTTTGGAGTTTAGTTGGTTCTTGGTTGTATGCTTCATCTGTCAATTTGTATATCACGGAACTCCGAGTGTTGTTTGGAGGACATGAAACAATAAAATTGCAATTTTTTTATCCAGCTAGCCCGCAAGTCCGCCTGTCAATTTGTATGGCACTATGACGCAAATGTAGTATGTGGCTTGTTTTAGAACTTTTCCTTGACTGATGAACTTGGTAAAATTAATCTCCTGGAATAATTGAAATAAACGAATATATACTATGCGAAGTCCAATGGTGCTATCATATCAACAAGAGGTCCTTAAAATTCAAATAGGTCGTTGTTATGCTTGCGGTGATAGAATTTAAAAAAACTTTGTTTTGTTTCCTTCATTTTTGAAAAAATAAGAGATTTAACATCCTTTAATAATTTTATGTAATTAAATTGTACAATATCAATATTTAATATTAATAATTTAGTATTTGAAAATAATGTTTTTAGATAATGTTAGATAGTTGATAGGGATAACCATTCGTAAACAATCACAATCTTGAGCCCGCTAGTCTTGGAGTCCATCTGTAAATTTGTATATCGCGGAACTCCAAGTGTTGTTTAGAGGACACAAAACAATAGAAGTGCAATGTTGATCCAACCAGCCCGCAAGTCCGCCTGTCAAATTGTATATCGTAGAACTCTAGGTGCTATTTGTATGACACAGAACAATAGAGGACCAATTTTGAGCCCTTCGACCCAAGAACCCGCGATCCAAAAAATGGCTAAGTATGGAATGAGGGATCCGTACATGCTCTATAAAATCTCATGTCCATACTTTATAAAAGTACATATTTAGTATGTATTACTCGTTTCTCGGAAAATTTCTAGGTGTGGAAGTTGGCGGATACACATGTTCAGATTTGCACTTACTTTTATATCACCAGCCCGAACGACCGCTTCCCCGTTTCCTATTGTACAAACTTTTTGGATCACAAGTTTATGAATAGGCGGGTTTTTCTTTTAAATAAGATATTTAACATCCTTTAATAATTTTGTGTAATTAAATTGTACAATATCAATATTTAATATTAATAATTTAGTATTGAAAATAATGTTTTTAGATAGTGTTAGATAGTTGATAAGGATCACCATCCGTAAACAATCACAATCTTGAGCCCGCCAGCCCTGGACTCTGTCTGTCAATTTGTATATTGTGGAACTCCGAGTGTTGTTTGGAGGACATAGAACAATAGAAGTGCAATGTTTAGCCAACCAACCTGCAAGTATGCCTGTCAATTTGTATATCATGGAACTATGGGTGCTATTTGTAGGACACATAACAATAGAGGCCCAATTTTGAGCCCGCCAGCCTGAGAACCCGCGATCCAAAAAGTGGCTAAGTATGGAATGTGGGATCCGTACATTCTCTATAAAATCTCATGTCCATACTTTATAAAAGTACATATTTAGTATGTATTACTCATTTTTCGGAAAATTTCTAGGTGTGGAAGTTGGTGGATTAACGTCTTCAGAATTCACTTACTTTTATATCACCAGCCCGATCGACCGCTTCCCCGTTTCATATTGAACGAACTTTTTTGTCTAATTAAATTGTACAATATCAATATTTAATATTAATAATTTAGTATTGAAAATAATGTTTTTAGATAATGTTAGATAGTTGATAAGGATCACCATCCGTAAACAATCAAAATCTTGAGCCCGCCAGCCCTGAAGTCCGTTTGTCAATTTGTATATCACGGAACTCCGAGTGTTGTTTGGAGGACATAGAACAATAGAAGTGAAATGTTGAGCCAACCAGCCCGCAAGTTCGCTTGTCAATTTGGTATATCGTGGAACTATGGGTGCTATTTGTAGGACACTAAACAATACATGCCCAATTTTGAGCCCGCCAGCCCGAGAACCCGCGATCCAAAAAGTGGCTAAGTATGGAATGCGGGATCCATACATGCTCTATAAAATATCATGTCCATACTTTATAAAAGTACATATTTAGTATGTATTACTCATTTTTCAGAAAATTTCTAGGTGCGGAAGTTGGTGGATTAACGTCTTCAGATTTCACTTACTTTTGTATCACTAGCCCGATCGACCGCTTCCCCGTTTCATATTGAATGAACTTTTTTGTCTGATTAAATTGTACAATATCAATATTTAATATTAATAATTTAGTATTGAAAATAATGTTTTTAGATAATGTTAGATAGTTGATAGGGATCACCATCCGTAAACAATCACAATCTTGAGCCCACCATCCCTGGAATCCTTCTGTCAATTTGTATATCCCAAAACTATGAGTGTTGTTTGGAGGACACAAAACAATAGAAGTACAATGTTGAGACAACCAACCCGCAAGTCCACTTGTCAATTTGTGTATCGTGGAATTCTGGGTGCTATTTATAGGGCACAGAACAATAGAGGCCCAATTTTGAGCCCGCCAGCCTGAGAACCCATGATCGAAAAAGTGTCTAAGTATGGAATGCGGGATCCATACATGCTCTATAAAATCTCATGTCCATACTTTATAAAAGTACATATTTAGTATGTATTACTCGTTTTTCGAAAAATTTCTAGGTGCGGAAGTTGGAGGATTCACGTCTTCAGATTTCACTTACTTTTATATCACCAGCCCAACCGACCACTTCCCCATTTCATATTGTACAAAATTTTTGGCTCGTGGTTTTCCGAATAGGCGAGTTACCAGATAGGCGGGTTCAATATTGTGTTTCCATTGTTCCGTCGCCTGTAAACAACACCCAGACTTTTGCGATCTACAAATTAACAAACAAATTGAAATAAAAGAATATATACTATGCGAAGTCTAATGGAACAATCATATGAATGAGAGGACATTAAAATTAAAATTTGTCATTGTTATACTTGCGGTGAAGCTAACAATACAAAACTTTACTTAAACATCCAAAAATTGATTTTCTTGTAACTTTTCAACACTTCTCTTATACAAACAGATCCTGGAAACTATAAACATCGCTCGTTGTATCTATTCCTTGATTGAATAACCTGTTAACATGTTTAATGCACTCCATAGTTATTGTTAAGACCATCAATGTTGATTTCTTACAACAATTCCCTCTTCCGAAAATTGCCATCCGCTTTCTCTTTTGCCCTCTGCTTTCCTTTTATTTACTTACTCATTTTTCGGAAAATGTTTAGGTGCAAGATTTGGCGGATTCACGTCTTCAGATTTCCATTGTTACTTATATATCACCAGCCTGACCGACCTCTTCCCCATTTCATATTGAACAAACTTTTTGAATCACGGGTTCCCGCATAGGCGGGTTCAACATTGCATTTCCATTGTTCCGTCGCCTGCAAATAACACCTGGACTTCCGCGATTTACAAATTAGAAAACAAATTCCCCTTCATCTCGTATGCTTTCACTTTCTGTTTACTTGGTATTTTTTTCGAATGTCTCATGATTTTATATACAACACCCGAAGTTACGCAATATACAAATTTCCCTCTTGACATTGCGCTTCCACTGTTCCCCTACGGACAAACATCACCCGAAATTCTGCGATATACAAATTGACGGTTGAAATCTGTCACTGAGATACAATATGACCATCGACCCCTCACGTCTCCTGGGTATATCTTCTGACCCTTTTTTTTGTAACCCGCCGGACCTTTTTCCATACTTGGGAATTCCTTCGAATCTGTTTCGCAGGTTGACGATGGACGAAATGTACAATGCTTGGTCACCCTTCACCATCACCGCTACCTTCGTACTTTTTTAGAGATATGCAATTATTAAGCTTTAATGTTAGTAGTTCATCGTGTAGGAACCATTAACATTGTCATTAATGTATAGAAGGCCAAAGAAGATTTGTCATTACTATGAATTAAACCAAGATTTTCGGAGAAGAGTGTTATCCTTTCCAAGTATTCATTTCAAACATGATGTAATCTCTTTCATGCGCTGGACGTTTGGTGCCTTTAATAAATCTCTAATTCTTAATCTCTCTTCATTGTCACTACCACCTTCACACTTTTTTCTAAATATGCAATTAATGAGCTTTAATGGTAACAACTCATTACGCACGAACCCTGGAGATTGTCATTGATCAATGAAAGGCTCGAGGAGATCTTCCATTGATACACATTAAACCAGGATTTGCGGAGGGTTATATTATCCCTCCCCAATTTTCATTTCAAACATCATTTGGAGCAAACATAAATTGTTGTTAACTTGTGGCAAAAGTTCTGTTCAGATACAGTAAACACATTCGAGCATGATGGCCATAGGTTCTAGTATTCCAAGGAATATTCTTACTACTCATCTCCCTCTGCCTAGGAGCAAAAAAGGAGATGGTCCCTTGGTACATTGAGAGATATATTTCAAGCCAAAGAATTCCAAGGCAACCCTGCCTGCTCAAAGAAACTGCCTAGTTGCATTGATGGCTGGCACAGAGGTTGATGCCATGGATTCTGAGTTGGAAGAAGATGATTTGATGGACGATGATACGAAAATGGATGATGAAAATGCAGAGACTATTCTGTTGGCAGCCCCACAATATTTTCACTTCTTTAAGAAACGAATAATAAATTTTGTAGCTACCTGCACTTAAACATATGAACATTGCTATTTGAAAGATGAGTCTTGGGCTATAAAAGGTTTTTATCTTTCCTAGTTCTCGTTTTCATGCTTCGTTCATGACTGAAAGCATGAACAAGACATTGAAACTTATGAAGTTATTGCAGTTGAATTTAAGGTTTATTTCCCTAGGAGAATAAATGTCCATATAAACCTTTTTAAGGATGATATTTTGCTTTAAGGCCTATCTCATGTCAATAAAATGGTTGTTTTAAAATTGCTCATTGTTATAAGGTATACTCTGGACATTTAAATGATACACTGAGAATCGATTGATGTTAGGCTATGAGTTTGTTCCATGTATGATTCTTGGTAAATCCTTTCTATGGTCGTTATGCTTTGATTTGTCAAACACCTCTTTTCTTAACCTTATAATGAGCAACTCCACCCTTTACACAATGATGATACTCAAACGCATCTGGTCATATTTTGTACTCTGCTAATAGTGGAAGTTTGAAAATGATATGTTCATCATTTCAAGTTAAGTCTCGGGCTTTGTTCTGTACTCTCGGCGATTCATTACACAAAACACCCGATTTTCATGGCTTGGAATCCCTTGTGCTCACATTCTGGATGCACTAGGGTGACTACTAGATTACTCCTTTGTTTTAGGCTAGGTTTTTTCTCTGTTACTGATCCCCTTTATACTCACAATGAGTTATGGTCACCTTTGTGACTGTCTATCCAATCCCGTTTGGCATACCAGAGACACGTTTTTCCAGGAGCGTTCCTGAGAAAACCGTGATGAATTAGATCAAACCCTTGAAAACCCAGAACCTAAATGAGCCCTTTTACCTTCATCGTGGGAATTTTATCTAGAAACTAGATCATTGCAGAGATATGTCTCGATTTTTGGATGTAATTTTCTCAGTTTTTTCGTTCCAGTTGAGGAAAATGTTTTTTATTTATTTATTTTTATTTTTCTACAACAATTCCTATAGAAACCCATGTGGTGGAAAAAACCTTGATAGAGAAGCCTCTCAGGCTCTCAAATGTCAGGCCTGATATTTTGTATGAAAACCCTCACACAAGGGCATTTCCCGAACAACCTTTATTTGAGGAACACGATGCTAGTCCTGGGGTTTTTAAAGATCCCGAGTATGAACATTTTGTCTGCCCGAATCCCTTTATCAAGCTCAGCCAAAAAACCATAGACAACAGTGGTAGCGTTTTGATGCATGACCATGGGTGTCCTCAAACAACTGTTCTAGATCCACGGTGTGAGGTGTGTTTATTTTGATAGAAAAGTATTGCACAGATGTCCCCTCCCTTCAAGCGAAGCTCAAGAACCTCTCAGCTCAGATTGACTCGTTAACAAATGAAAACCACATAGTCAAGGTCAGTGTGCACAGGAAAGGAAAACGTTTGTAGACAACTGGAAATGTCATAATAAAAAACGCTGAGTGTGTCAAAGCAGTGATTAATTCTGAGGTTTTATGAGCCAAATTTAGCATTCAGTTGAAAGGGAAGATTTGTTTTTTATCTTAGTTATGATTTTATTGTTATTTTCTAAATTAATATGGATTAATTTAGATTTCTGTTGGTAACAATAAGATCAACAGATTATGTAGCCAGTTTGTTCTCATTCAAAATATTGGAAAATGTTGGTTAAAAGAATATCTAAAGTTATTTATTTTTGTTTTTCCTTCCAGGATATCGGGCAACTGGTGGAGACATAATGATATGGAGCATTTCTAGGGTCATTAGTCATTTCTTTGGCTCATTTTGTAAACAGAAACAATTTTTTTTTTTCCTAAAGAGATACAGTTTGATATTGAGTGGTTTTAATTACCCTCTATTTTTGTAATTAGTAGATCATCCTGAGATTTGATTCTATCTTAGAAGATAGGATGTTCAGTTTTGCGAAACTCTTTAAATACTACAACTTTTTGTAATGAAACCATCCTCGCCTGGGGCAGAAGATGGGCATTTGATTTACAGACTTTAATGGAACAACAATGCACATTTTGGCTTTAGCTTCTTGTGGATGCTGTCTTCATTTAAGTTTTGTTTATCTTGATATGATAATAGGTTTTGATAGCTTTAGTCTTCATGATTTATTATGTTATTGGGATAATTCCTTTATTAATGTTGTCCATAAATAATGCTTCAGATATTAATCGCGTGATCATCTATTCAACTTCAATTACAAGATTTCTCCTTTAATTTTCGTTGAAAGATTAAATGAAAGGATGTTTGCTAACATATTTTTCTTAATGTAATTACTTGCCATCATGAGATCACAATAACTATTGGTATCATTCTTTCTGTTATTAAAATTTAACTGCCAACATAATTGTTTTGCATTTATTCAGAACAGACTTAAGGTTCATTGCAGGTTTCTCTCCTAGATAAGGTGGTTAAATGTTTTCTGATCGCACAGATGTTTGGATGCATATCATTAGCTCGCTAACAAGTTAGCTCAATTTCATTTTTCTGCTATTTGTTTATCACTGAAATTCGAACGTAAAGTTTGGCTTTTGACTATCCATACGTTTCCGTTTCATAACATTTTCTTCCATTAGTTTAAGACTTATAAAAGAAAAATCAAAAATATTTTTATGTGCTTTCTTTATCTGCTTCTTCAAAGCAGTCATTTTCGCATTGAGTTTAGCAAGTTTAGATTAAAACTTGCAGCTTGTAAATATTGTATATAAATGAGAGTTATCTATTTTTTTCTTAAATACGCCTATTACAGTCACATTAGAGCATATGTACACATATATATAGTATTTGGTAATTAGTTATTTATTTCTTTTCTTTTATTTTGTTTCTTTTAGGATTCTTAGATTGGCCAACAGAGCCATTAAACCCGAAAGAATGAGTTATACCAAACAAATTGGGTTACTTAGACAACCCCGGACTGTACTCATTCTTCCAATTGACGGACGATCATTTTTGCCCATCAACATGTTTCCATTCCTGCGCCCAAATTGAAATAAACCATAACGGGTGAAACTTCACGACTCAGTGATGGTGGTCCTGACAACACAAAAAGAAGGAATTTCAGAAAAGAAACCGATGATGAACGCAATAGCCGCTTTGCAGCTCGAACGTAGGAATTCCAGAGGTCCAAATTAGTCTGTTATGGGCAGAAGACTTTCACTGTAAGGAAATGATATGTTGATGCTCCCAGAGATATATTTCAAGCCAAAAAAGTATTCAATTATGGAACTATTGTCATGTTCTCTGGATATACAATTAACATCTTCGGGAATGAGGACCAGAATCCCCACTGGTGCAAGGCATATTTCTACTAGTCATCTCCTTCCACCCAGAATGGACTAATTTGGGCCTTTGAAATTGCACGTGCAACCTGTGTCCCTGAATTTTTTCGACTGTGGAGAGGCAGTTTCTTGGTGTGTCCTAAATTTCAGTTAAGGGCTATTCCATTTTCCCTGCAACATTTTTCATATTCTTCCTCACAGGAAGCTTCTGAGTACTATCAATTTTACCACAAGATGATCCATCGAGGAGAAAACTGCAAGGATTTCCTAAAAAAAAGGCATGGTAATTAGTTTTGTATGCATGTTGAAGAGCATCTCGATGGCTCCTGCATGCTGTAGATCCCGTGCCTATGTTTGTGGTAGACACGTTCAATGTTTTGGCCCAAAGAACTGGGTCCAATTTCTAAGGATAGATGTATAGTACCCGATGTTCTTTTTTTTTTAAATGGATTTGCTATTAATTTTTTTTTCCTTGGAGTCTTTGTTGCTGCTTCTTTTCTGGATTTAACGCCTCTTCTCACCCGCATGGTTTGGTAGTCTCACAGTTCTTTGATATTGTATTTTCTTAGGTAATTTGTTCTAAGATGGAGCATCTAACAATCATATGACAATGTACTGTGTCGATCCACCAGGATTTTATGCAAACAAAAAATGGATTACACACAGTTTCAAACCAACATTCAATTCTATTCACAATGCAGATAGAACATAGCAATACGAAATCAAAATGTTGCACAAAAATCGTCATTCTTGTTTCTAGACATGCAATTATTAATATTTAATGCTAACAATCCATAATGCAAGAAGTTTAATACTTAAGTTAACATGTTACAGTCATGGAAGAATGTATCAAGAACACACTTACACCCACAAGTTGCAATAAAATCTAATCTTCAACAAAGCATTTGCTGACAATTACTAGAAAATGATGGTTTTGCAACAATGGGGTTTGTTTGAAACCAATTTGTGCTTACGCAAATTTCCCTCCACCTTTCTATTTCCCCACTCTTTTATCCCCTGTAGTTTCTCTTTTTGGTCACTTAATCGTTTTTTTTCCAAAAATGCCTTGCTGCGCGGGTTGACGGATTCACGCGTTTCGACCGAGTGCTTCCCCTTTGTCTAAATTGCACTTTCCATTGTTCCATGTGTAATATACCAGATATAAAATGTATGCAAAACTGAAATAAAATGCTAGTAATGGCATAATAAAAACAATATAACCAGAACATTCACCACAATAACACTGAAATGATATAAGAATACTAATAGAAATAACACTTTGAATCTGAAAGAAATGTTCACGGGCCTCTTCAAGGGGGAAACCTCCATTTGAGCAGATCTCTATTACAATAATATCCAAGCTAGGGTTCTCATACCCTCGACTTCTATTTATACTAAAAAGAAGCATTTAAAGACAGAGCCTTCTAGAAGCGGAAGCTTCTATTAGGTCTTCTTACATCCGCCTTATTCTATTTTATTGAAAGGCCTTATTAATATTGACCTTTATTACATCCGAATATATTGTTCTACCTATGTGTGGGTTAGGACCCTAACATGCCCGCCCCCTTAAAAACAACCTTTTCTTCAAGGCTTGAGATGAGGAAATTGTTGCAGAATGGTAGCTGGTTCCCAAGTGGCATCTGCTGGAGTTGTATCTTTCCACTGTACTAGCACTTCCTTGATGGTTCGCTGACATAGGCGACGCTCACGCTGGTCCAAAACTGCTTCTAGCTATAGCCAAATGGATCCTTCTTCAGCTAACTCTGGAAGGTTGGTTTTAATTTGGCACTTTGCTCCAATCACCTTCTTTAAGCATGAAACATGAAAAATAGGATGTAGCTTCGAATTGCTGGGAAAAGTTAACTGATAGGCGACTTGTCCCACATGCTTGAGTACGGTATAAGGACCATAAAATATGGGCGCTAGCTTCTAACAATGCTCGACCTTGAGGGAAGTTTGCTTGTAAGGTTGCAGTCGAAGAAACACCTGATCCCCTTATGCAAATTAACGTTCAAAGCAACCTTGATCTGCTTGTTGCTTCATGCGATTATGTGCCATGACCAAATTCTCTTTGAGGGTATGGAGAATAGTTTCTCGAGCTATAAGTGTTAGGTCAATCACTTGGAACTTCGAGGCACCCGGTAATTATGAGAGAACTAAAGGTGGCTTCTGTCCATATACCGCTTCAAAAGGAGTCATGCATGTAGCTATATGGTATGAAGTGTTGTACCACCATTAAGCTAGGGGTAACCATTAAGCCCACTGATTTTTCTTTTTCGAGGCAAAACACCTCAAATATGTTTCCAAACACTTATTGACAACTTTCGTTTGGCCATCAGTCTGGGGATGATAAGCTATGTGAGATGTAATTCGGTGCCTTGTATCTTGAACAGTTCTTGCCAAAAATTGCTTGTGAAAGTTGGGTCGCGATAAAAAACAATAGAATGCGGCATGCCATGAAGCTTGAAGACCCGATCCATGAATATTTGAGCCAATGTGGATGTTGTAAACGGTTGTTGAAAGGCACATAAATGAACATACTTGGAAAGGCGATCAACATCCACCATGATGATGGATTTATTTCCCCATTTGGGTAAGCCGGTAATAAAATCCATAGAGATATCCTTCCAAATAGTAGGTGGAATCGAGAGCGGTTGTAGTGTGCCTGGAGATTTGACTGTTTCTCCCTTGTTGCGTTGAAAGACATCACATTCAGCTACAAAATTATGAATGTCCTGTTTCATACCATCCCAGAAAAAAGAACGTTTGACCCTGCCATAGGTTTTGGTGAACCCGGAGTGCCATGTTGTGGGTGTAACATGAAGCTCAGAAAGTACCGTGGATTTAAGCTTTGATTGTTTACTTAAATACAAACGACCTTTGTATTGAAGTTCCTCATGGAGCCAAGAGTGCCCTGGGGAAGCTGGAGCCTTGGAATGCAATTGGTGGATCAACTGTGAACTTTTGGGATCTTGTAGCCATTCCTAGCGAACGACTTGGAGCCAATATGGTACAATGAATAAAAGAGAAAAAAAGGATCCTTCATCTTCATATTTTTGGGAAAGTGCATCCGCAACCACATTGTCTTTGCCTTTCTTATAAATGATCTCATAATCATATCCAAAGAGTTTAGTCACCCATTTTATTTGCTTTGGGGAGGAAATGCGTTGTTCCAGAAAATACTTGAGACTTTGATGGTCTGTCTTAATTTGGAAACGTTGCCCCAATAGATAAGGATGCCACAGATCCATGGCATGGAGAATAGCCAACATTTCCTTTTCATAGATGGATTTTCCCAGATTTCTTTCAGATAGTTGCTTGCTGGTAAAGGCCAAAGGTCGACCCTCTTGTATAAGGACAACACCAATTCCTTTCCCCGAGGCATCACATTCCAACACAAAGGTCTTTGTGAAATCGAGAAGGGAGAGGACTGGAGTGGTGCACATGGGCATCTTCAAGGTCTGAAAATCTTGAGCAGCGGCTGGAGTCCAAGTGAAAGAGTTCTTTTTTAGGAGAGCAGTGAGAGGTGCTGCAATCTTCCCATAATTCTTAAAAAACTTGTGATAATACCTTGTTAAGCCTAGAAATCCACGCAAGCTCTTAAGAGTCTTTGGGTGAGGCTAGTCTTGCATAGCTTCAATCTTTTTAGGATCCACCCTGATGCCATCTTTGCCAACCAGATGACCCAAGTATTCTACTTCTGAGGCACCAAAAG
>ML801950.1:58456-90176 GCA_009831015.1 Picea engelmannii | reverse complement strand
TTCCATGGGTGACAAGTGTCAACCCTAACGCATGCGAATAAACGGCCAGGGTGAGCCGTGAGAAAGGCTCCTCCTCCTCCTCCTCCATTCGACCCTCGGACTGCCAGAAGGTGAACTGGTCTGACTCCTGCAGAGAAACCCTCATGCATCCTCTGAACCAAAAAGGCGTGTATCTGTGTTTTTTCTGGGATAGTCGATACATCCCCTGTCTGAACAGTTCGAACCTGTGTTGACCCCTGCGTGAATTGTTTGTCACGCATCCTCGACAACCAGAGCGCGAGTCTATCCTGTTTTGGCGGATTGGGAAATAATAAGTGACATGCCATTGTTGAACCTGTTGGAAAGCCCATGTCTGTTTTCCCCATGGGTTGTTGTGACCACGCAGTGCTGGACTGCGTCGGGTCTTGTTGGCTAGTGGTACAATGCTCTCTCTAGGTGAGAGAGGTGATTGAGGTTGGTAGAACAAGGTTTTGGTCTATGAGCGACTCTCTCCAGGTGAGAGAGTGCGCGGAGGAAGGAGAGGACTCCTGGAAAGAACCCTGTAGTTGCCACAGAGCCCAAAGACTTCTGGTCCGACCTGTTCCTATAACCCAAGGCAAGGGATATTAGCAGCCGAAGGACTGTCGAGGTGATAGAGAAGGTGTATTCTCCTGGGGTGGAACAGGCATGTGGGGAATGAGGGTCTGTGGGTAGTGAGCGTGGGAGGTTCCTGGGAGAGAATTCCTTCCTTATGGTTGTGTGTTGTTTTCCTTGTAACCTCAGCTAGCCTAGTATTCCTTGTCTTGGGGTGGAGCTTAGTCCCAGCTCGGGGGTGACCCACTGTTGAGCTGATGAGCAATGTGGTCTAAGGCTGGGAGGTTCGTGGAAGGCCTGCACTTGGTTGGTGGAATCTACCATTGATAAAGATAAGTACCTGATTATGCTTTAATCATGTTTTGCATGACTGTGTTGCTTATGTATCATGTTTTCCGCTGTGTATAAGAATTAATATGAAAAGCTAGTTGCTTGCTGATTATGGCAGTAATTCATATGAATACTCTGTGTTGAATGTGTTTATTGTTTAAATGCATGTGGGTTAAATAACATCTGTATGAGTTATGTACAAAGTGGTGTTATAGTCTTCTTTTAAGAGCGATTAAACCTTAGTAGCAGAAAAGGTGCGCTACAACTACCATAGTGGGCCTTTATTAATATAATGGACCTAGTCCACCTTACATTGAATGACCACATTCCCATATATTAAATGACTTCCACTAATAACACATAACTACATTCCCATTGGGTACCTCCTTAGGTACCCCATATTAGCTCCCTAGGTATACCACATTCCAACCCCCTTCACATGTTTCATCCTCGAAACATGAGAAAAAAACATACAATATGACCGGCTAAGCAATGTAGCCAACTGGTACCAAGTACAACCATCCATCCATCCCAATGGAAGTCGAACATGATGTCATTCTACTACCTTTCCATCCTTATCTTTCTCTGCATCATGTCGGGGTTGCCATGGGATTGTTTCTGTAGCTTGAGCTCTTCCCGTAGAGCCAGTAGTCCTCCATGCACCTCTTGATCGGTTTCCTATTTGGTGCCTTGCTGGCGCATAAATGTGTTGATGCACATTCCCTTGCCTTGATGACTATTGTGTCTCTATATGATGTGGATGGTGACATAAAACAACTGTAGGGATTTGTTCTTTTTTCTTCAAATCTGCAACACTTTGCGCCTTTGAGTCAATGGCCTCCTTAGCTTCCTGATTATGTCATTCTTGTAGTTTTTCTTCATCTCCTTCTATAGACTCTGCCTCTAATTCGACTTCAGACTGGGCAATAACTTCTTTTCTAGCTTCCAYGGGTCCATMTTTATTACTAAGAGACACATCCTGCAATGTGATTTTCTTTTTCTTGTACCAAAACTTTAAAAACTTCTTTTGCACATTAATATTAATGGTACCCAYTGATTCTATCCAAGGATATCCCAAAACAATATCCACTTCATCCATATCCATAGCACCAAAATMTGAATGCAACACATATGTATCCATGGTAATCTTCAAATCTTTAAAATTTTGAACATTKTCACCCTCAACCWTTGTGCTTTGAATATTCTTTATTGGAACTTGCAATCTATTAACCAAATGAACATTGATAAAATTATGCATGCAACTAGGGTTAATAGAAACAATGATATTTTCTTTATGAATACAACCATGAACCTATARTATAGATTTTTCACATGAAAATAAACTCTTGGTTCTCTCTTTATCCTTTTTTTCTCCATGAGACCACTTGTCTAACAATATTTTTTCAAATTCTCCATTGGAGAGTGTCATCATCTCCTTATAATCAAGCGATTTCGACCAAATGGAAGCATCACCTTGCAATTTGAGATCTACCCAATGGGCCAATTCTCTTCCCATGATGAATTTCTTTCTTTAACGAATGATTCAATACTAGGGCCATCATATTTACCTGTAAAATACATCTTGCTATGAAAAACCCCCAATAATAGAACAATAAGTTACGACAGAAAATCGTGGCTTTTTCCGGAAAAACCCTGAAAAACTATTGAATTTAAAATGCTCATAACTTTACTTCCTGAACTCTGTTTCGGCTAATGTTTTTTTTGAAATTTGGTATTTTTCCGAGGCGATATCAAATAACCAATTTGTTTATCAAAATTCATCTTGTAAAGCTTCATATCTGAACCTGAAGTGCGCCGCCCTCTTTTTCTTCCCTAGAAAAAATTCTGCAAATAGAGAAAACAAATCTTCCCTTCTTTGGCCAAGGAAAGTGCTATGGTACCAATTTTTAAGTACATAAACCATATCTGAAAATATACTTCAGAAATAACCAAGAATAAACCATAAACCATTCACCATAACAATGAACACAAGAAATATCCAAAACCCTTGAGGTCCTTATGGAAGGATAAAACTTCTCAAGCAATCCTTGCTTGTACAATCACAATATTCTTCACTATCTTTCATTACATTGCCTACACTTCTTTATATAGCTCTCCCTATCTCCTAGGAACCTTCTAGAGAGCCTTCTCACATTTATTACATCCAACTACCAGAGTGGGCCTTTATTAATATAGTGGACCTGGTCCACCTTACATTGAATGACCACATTTCCATATATTAAATGACTTCCACTAATAACACATAACTACATTCCCATTGGGTACCTCCCTAGGTACCCCATATTACTTCCCTAGGACTTAATCAAGCCAAATCTGAGGAGAACGTTGAATCATGCACTAAGAAATAATAAGTTAGGTGGCACAATAAACTCAACTTTCTTGGATCTAATTCCAAAGAAACAAATCCTTCTAACTTTTCAAGATTCCGACCCATCTCCCTCTGCAATTCTTCCTACAAGATCCTCACAAAAATTATAGAAAATTGTATCAAACATGATCTATTCAAGTTGGTATCAGACAATCAAGGAGGATTCATAGAAAACAAACAAATCATTGATGATATAGTCCTGGTTCAGGAGACAATTCACTTAAGAAGAAGCCACAAAGATAAAGGCATGGTGATCAAGCTTGATATGGAAAATGCCTTTGATCACGTTAAGAACTCATTTATATTATTAGTACTCAAATATTATGGATTCTCTAAGTATTTCATAGAATGGTAAAATATTGTATAGGAACTCGTTGGATAGCTCCAATGATCAACAGTCGGCCCACCTATTTCTTCAAACCTGATAGAGGATTATGACAAGGATGCCCTCTCTACCCTTATTTGTATATACTAATTGATGACTCCTTTATTATGAAATTAGAAGCAAAGAGAATATTGGGAAGACTATTGAGCATCTAGATAGCTTGAGGTACCAAATACATCAATCACTCACAGTTTGCATATGACACCCTCATTTAGGAGCCGCATCGGAAATCATTGTGAAAAGGTTTAAGTGAGTTCTAGATGTTTTTATGGCAACTTCATGAAGTAAAGTTAACAATACAAAGAGTATAATCTATGGATGGAATATGTTGGGGCACCTTCAGGACGTGTTATCAATAATATTTTGTTTTCCAACCATTGGGAACTAAAGATACTTCAAATATCTAGGAATGCCATTTTTTTTTACCTCTTCTCACTCTGAAGCTTGGCAAAAAATTCTAGACAAAATTGTAGCTCGAATTCAAAATTGGGAAGCGTGGTAGCTGAATCTATTAGGTAAGATAGTCCTCCTCAAGTATGTCCTATCTTCCCTAACAAATTTTCTATGTGCAAAACTTTTGTCTCCAAAAGGAATTATGGAAAAAGTCTCAAGGCATTTTCGTAAATTTCTATGGAAGGAAGGAAAACAAACACTGAAAATTTTTACTTAATCAATTGGCATGCAATATGTCAACCCTCAAATAAAGGGGGGCTTTAAATAAAAAATCCCAGTCTTGTGAATGTTTCTTTAGGAGTGAAACTAGCCTGGCATCTCATCTTGGGCTCTCCAGACTGGTGGAAGTCAATACTCTCAGCTAAATACTTCAGTGTTTCACATCTTCGTTATTTTGATGGCCCTCTCCCTCATAATAATGGATCACCAATTTGGAGACTTTTAAAATCTACGACGCCTTTACTTCAATATAAATTATCATGGCCCACTAATAGTGGAGCATGGATAAATGTTTGGAATGATAACATTATGGGCAAGGATCCTTTGGGAAATTTTGAAAATTTACTACCCCTAAAAAATTGGTGTCTCTTAAAGGGCCTCATTTTCCTCCAGGATTTCTCTAACTAGACTTCCGATGGGATCTGGCTCAGTTGGAAACCTTTGTTCCCCCCGATCACCTTCACTCTCTAGTCAAACTTTTCTATAATATGTTGGCAGGTTGAGCCCCAATTGACAAACACACAAAATATTGTCAGTGTTGGGGAACTTCAGAGTATTCAGTCAAGCAAGGTTACAAACATATCATTGAAGAAACACCAGGACCGACACCTTCAAAACTATGGGAATTTGTTTGGTCATGTCCCTCCTTTCCTGAAGTAAATGCATTCACATGGATTATGGTCCATGGGAAGTTGTTGAAAACATACAATATTCATAACTGGGGCATAGCATACCCCTCTCACCGTCCCCTTTGGGCAGAAGCCTCTGAATCAATGCAACATCTCTTATTTGATTGCTATTACTCCAGAAAAATATGGAATCTACAATATGCTCCACTCTCCCCTCATCACAATCTCCCTTCAAATTGGACATAAATGTTTGTGAAATGGCACTAGAGATATGATGGAAATTAAAAAAAAAAAACATCTATTTTCACAATTTTGGAGGTAGATACCAAAATTCATATGTTGGGAAATCTGGCTGTCAAGGAATAAATCCATATTCCAAGATATTTCAACGCCCTCGCAACACACTCTCTCAAAATCCTATGGATTAATTTACAAAGTCTTTTCTCTCAAGACATTTCCCTAAGATCCGGAAGTGAACCTAATAGATGTAGAGAAAACTTGGATCTCAAGCATCCTGGGGGGAAATGTTCAGAGGTTATCCCCACCCCTATCTCCAAAACACTCCAAATTTGACTAGCAACTCAGAATCAACGAATCAGAGTTCAATATGTGGAAGCAAAAACAATCATCTCCAATACTATTCTTTGATGGGGCTTCATCATGTAACCTAGGGGTGGAAGGTGCAGGGGGAGTCACCTTTGACTCCAATGGAAAATATTTCTTGGAATAATCATGGGGATTAGGATCAATCACTAACACTAGTGCAAAATCCTTGGAAGTCTATATGGGTATGTGTCTCATCTTCGATAGTAGCCCCAACAAACTGGTGGTGATCGAGGAATCTAATATAATCATTAATGGACTTTGAATACACATCAAAAAATTCCACCCCACCCTCACCACAATATTCTCACTATCATAAAACTTGAGAAAATATTTGAGAAGGTCAATTATTACCACGTTCTCAAGAAGCAAAACTCTTCGGTTGATTCTCTCACTAAGGCAACAAATAATTTGGAATAGATAATTCTAAAAATCAATAATGAAACCAAATATGAGCTTTTCCCCTAAGTCAACAAGAAGTGGCCCTATGTTTGAAAGTTGGTGGAACAGTAAACAAATTCAGATATTGCACTCAATTTGTTATGCCTGGCCTGGAACCATGCCTCCAGCATGTCACATCATCCCAAAAACCTTGGAGCCCACGAAAGATTTGGACCCCACGTCATGACTCATTTTGATCCCATGCATTAGAAAATGGAATTCTCTCACCTTGGTTCGAACACTCTCATCGCATCAAAGCTTCTCTTTTAAGCTCATGTCTGCGTTGTGGATCTTCATTTCACCTACGCTGCCCTACCAAAATCTACGACCTTGCACAAGCCATGGATACAAATCCTATGTTACCTGCATCATCCATAGTCTCTTCTCTTCTTGGTATGCTATCATATCAATCTATGGGGCCTTCCTTGATCCAAATGGATCTTTTAAACGACAATGGTTGAGTTTTAAAACATGAGTTATTTTACCATTTAGGAATTGAATGAAAGAGGAAGAATTAATGAAGAAGCATGGAAACCATATAAACATATACAGATTTGAAAATAAGCATAAAACAACAACAAACCATAACAAGATAAGTTGATAATGGAGTTCGGCAATCTCGCCTACGTCTTCGAGCCTTTGTCTTAGTGGGTGAGGCTTTCCTATTTCTGTTCAAAGATTTAAAATTACATCACAGTAATGCGAAAAGGATTACAAACTGATCTGGTTTTGTTCTACCAAATCTCAAGAACCCAAAAAAACTGACGTCACTGAAAACAGATGAACGAAGCTCCTAGAAATGGCCCGAAAAGGTGTGATCCTCAATAGCTTCCCTGCATAAAAATGGTTTTTCCTCAACAATTCATCAGCATTTCCCTGATCTGAACCTCGTTATGGCTTCAAGAGCCTCTAGTTTATATAGGCATGAAGTGAGTAACAACCTCCCAACTTCTCCCCAAGATCTGGCCTAAAAAAGGGCCTAAGATCCTCCAAAAATGGATTGAATCTCCAAAATTTGGCTTAAAATACATTAAAAATATTAATATATAGTGTAAAAACCCACTATTTGCAAATAATAGGGCGGAACCCCCAAATTATGCACTCTTGGGAATATGGGCACCCACCATGTGGCCCTGGGCTAATTGCTAGCGCATTGGCCCCCTTAATCGTCGTCCCCTGGTCCTCTTCTCTTGGCCCATGTGGCCACGACCTTATTCATGCGCCCGAACTGTTAGTGCTATCTCTTGGTCGCAGCCGTTGGTTATGCCCCTTGGTTAGTGGGCTAGCTCAATCGACCGAGGCTAACCCCTAAGCTTTCATGTCAAACCCTATAGGTAGAGTCATATGCATTCCCAACGTGATCGAGGGCTAGACCCCAACAATTATCTGCGTGCCAATGTGCATGGAGTAGGGTCTTATTACAACGGTCATATGGTTAAGTTTTCATCAGGGCTGGAGCTAGGCCCCAACACTCTGCCCAACATACATTACATTCAAGTTTAAATACAAGTTTGTAACCATATATGTTAAGTCGTAACGTGAGCAGGCTGGTAGCCCGACCCTTGCCAAAGCTCTCACCCGGACCATAGGTCACTGGTTCGATTCCCATCAAACCTATAATGTTTTCCATAAATTGAAGACCAATAGAGGGGTGCCACCTGGTATCCCATGACTGGGCCACATGGCACCGTACCATATGACAAATAACTGCCACATGTCATACGCCGATTCATCCACCTGTTAGTTGTCATGCCCAGTTATCAACCTGCCAACTCACTGCCACGTCAACCTGTGCCAACTGTACCTACCACATCAACCTGTGCCACATGTCACCCTTACAGTGGTTCCACATGTCACGATATAACTTGTCCACATCTACACCTATCCACATCAACACCAACACACCCTGCCACATCAGTTGTTTGGTCGTATGACCTGTACAGTCAGATGACACGTCAATACTGTACGGACTATACAATCAACATTTTTTTTTGTCTGTTTGACAAAACAAACAAACCACGATATATTTCACATACGGTGTTCATTTGAGCATGTTCAAATTGCGTTGGGTTCGTATCGATGAGGCCTACACACACGTCCATTTTGAAGGGATTATGAGCACTTTTATTTTTAGGCCTTCCTAGACCCATCTTGGCTCCTGGATCCAATTTTGGATCACACCTCCCCATAAAAGACCTTTTTGTCCTCAAAAAGGTTACAAAATTGACCTTACTGATTACATACGCATAAGGATAAAACAAAACACTATGTTGCACAAAATGAGGTTATAACAAGTCATCATTACAACATGTGTGATGACATTAATGGAAGAAAAATAGAATGAAGATGTGACATCCACTTTTGGCATAACCAAGTGATTGTTTTATTTCCTTCATGGTGTTCCTCTTTCTTCGCTGGTAATGCCTCTTCCTTTGTGAGTACATGCACAATCCTTTTTTCCTTCTTTAGACGAAGCTCCAGATTAAGCTTCCAACATTTAGCCTTTTGATGTCCACTCCTGTTGCAATAAGTGCAGTGGTTTTTTGGCATCCAATCTTGTTTTCCCTTCTCTTTCTTCCATTATGGAGTTGAGTCTTTATGTCATGTCTCCTTCTTGGTTGACATAAAATTCTTGTACAAATATTTTCTCTTCCAACACTTGTGTTATAACCTTAAATTGCACCACACATGCTAACCTGGCATCAGGCCAACTCATATCCCTTCATTGCCAAAACATCTGCTGAACAACCTCTTTAAAAATCCTCTTGGGTAAAGGTACACGTACCCTAACCCACTACTGCATGCGTGTGAACGCTGGCAGGCCTACTACAACTCACGTTTACATAACAAAACACAAAAATAGGAAAGTTGCCGATGGGACAAAAAGATATGGGTCAGTTAACTGAAACTCCCGGCCATGCATGGCCGAGAGTTCGTCCAAAGCCCTAGCTCCTTCTAGCCTATAAAAGAAGGGGTAGGGGTACTATTTGGTAGAGGAAAATTATAGCAAAGAAACTCTGCCCATTTGCCAAATCCATTTGTCCCAACCCTTTAGCCTTTCCTTGAGCCTAAGGAGAATTAACGCAAAGCAGTTGGAGGACAAAAGAAGAGGAGGAGCCCAGGATCAGGATCAAGGAGTGGTGGCCGGTCTCGACTTTGATTGTAAGTTGATTCATTTTGAAAATAATAAAAGAATACTTTTCTCGTCCCAATGCATGAGTTATCTATGATTTGTGTAATTTATGCTTAATTTCTAACCCTCAAGTAGAAAAGTAGCATGCATGCGTAGTGTTTTGTCTTGATTACACGTTAACTTTGGAAGGAGCAACGCAAGTAAGCGGGCAAAGCGCAACGAAGGATCTACACCAAAAATCAGTAAAAAGGTTAGTAGTTCCTTTCCATGCATGTATCGTGAAAGAGGGGTTTAAGTTTTGGGTGGTAGGTTAAAAAGTCATTTCTTCACGGTCAAAATCTGCATGCAAATCTGACCCTAGTTTTCTAGTCTGTAGGGTATTTTTCCCAACAACAGAATTGGCGACTCCACTAGGGAAGGTACTCTTTAGGGTTTCCGGATTTAGTTGAGTTTTTGGGTAGTTTAAGAGAATATATTTTCTGTTTCTTTGCCTGTCTTTTTCAGTAAGGCCTGAGCTAGCAGGGAGCCTGGTTCTTTATACCAGTTTTCCCTGACTGTTTCTTGACGACAATTTTCGGGACACACAGAGGTACACGCGGCCTACAGAAGGCCTGCACACATGTGCCCGCGCCCTAACCTTATATAGTCCGCGTTTGAACGCCTGCTGTAGAGGTTTTAGTAGCGTGTAGGAGTTCAGAGAGCTTGAGAGGCGGTCCTCCTCTTCCCTGTCAGAATTATACATTCTCAGGGGGATTTCTGGATCCTGTCTGAGTCTTGCTGGTTCATAGTCTTGTCTCAGTTTGCTTTATTGCATTCTGTTATTCCTTGCAATTATTTTTCTTTTCTGTTAAGAATAAGCATCCAAGCCTTTAAGAGACCCTGGTTATATATACTAGAGGCCTCTTCCTGGTCTGGGTTTCCTGTGTTAGTTTTGTCTTAGAGTTTATACATACACACAGCCTGTGCAAGTGCAGCCCGCAGGTACACGTGCTCTGTTGTAGCTCAGCATGCATTTTCACGCGTGCTGTTTCAGTGACATTAGCGTGCTTGACAGGCTTCTTTTCAATCAGGGTGGGGCAGTCATCCCCTCCTGTGGTGAGAAGTGTTCCTCTCAAGTGTTTGAGTCTAGGGTCGCACAGTCAGTAGGTTAGGGCCTCTTATCCTTAGCCTGCTTTTTCTTAATTGATATTTGATAGAAAAGATTAAAAAGAAAGATTTTGTTTTATGGTTTTTAGACAAGCGAAAGAATTTGTGCTTTTTTATTGCCATTGTGTGTCTTTGCTTGGATTCTTTGCGATCTGCGCTTTAAGCCAGAATTTTGTTTTGTTTTCTTGGTTTTGTTCTTGTCGACATTTTCCCTTTGTTGCTTCATTTAGCACTTAAATAAAAAAAATATCTCTTTTTCATTTTCTTCTTTGTTTGAAGATTGTGTTGCTGCATCAATAGCTAGGGAGAAGTCTTTTTGTTCATAAGTTTTTTGCAGTGCATTTAGAGCATAAGTAGCTCGTATTCGAGCGAAAATTCCTTTATGTTTGCTGCATGAAATCTTAGTAAAATTGAAAAGAAAAAGAAGTCTTTCTTTGTGAAAAGTTGTTGATTTTTGCATGTAGTAAAAGTTTTTTGTTTCCAGCATTTTTCATTCGTTTTTTCTTTGAGTATTTACACATCATCAGTTTCACCTTCATATCCCGTGACGTAAAAAAGCCCATAAAATCAACGCTAATTTAAAATCCATTAGACTTTTTGTTTGTAGGGTTCACAAACTAGTTCAAGACTAGGGCCTTGGATTAGGTTGGATAGGAAACTCTCCAAGGCCACTCAAAACCAAACATTGGAGTCTGTGATAGGGAGTGTAGAAGTCCAGTTTCATGGAAGTTATCCATGACCCCCCTCTAACACAAGGGATAAACACGAGGTCGTGTGAGGAAAGGTAGCGGAGATAACCCCTCCAAAGCCGGACCAAGCGTAGTGGAGAACACATATCGAGGATTTGTTTTGGGATTCCGTCATTTGCATTTGCCATGGGGCTTCATGGGTCTTGAATCCATTCGAGGTCCTCAGTTGTCTTCTGAACCATTTTCTCTCAATACCCTTGATAGGTTTCGGACTTGATACCCTGCTCATTGTGGTCTACCCGACTATCGACTGTACCTGCCTGGTGACTGTTCGCGTGCTAGCAAACTAGTTGCCCATTTTTTTTTAGGGACATGCACAGGTGACTGCGGGGGTATACCGCGGTACCGAGGACAGACATCGGGCCACACTTTGTAGAGTATACCCGGAGGGTGCTTCCGTTTTCGAGTTGCACTTGCACCAGTAAGTTTCTCTAGTGTTGGTTGTTGTAACTGTTCTTCAAAATAGTTAGTGATTGTTTGTCTTATCTCTTAGGGGCTTCTTTTTTAGAGTGTGTTACTGTTTGATCGTGTAGAATACCTTAGTGTGTCTTGGATCTTCTCACACAGTGGATGATCCTAAGCTCCGCTAGTCATGAAGGCTCTTGGGCTTGCCGCCGGTTATACTAGATCAACCCCCGCCACCATTGAGGCGGAAGCTAGACCAACAAGGGTCTTTCAAAGCAACCAGGTTACAAACCATTGTGCCAGAACAACTCCTGGAGGAATCAATCGCCAATATTGGCTCGGTTAAAACCCCAACCACTGATACTTGGCCATCGTTCATTGTACCAATCCAATTTTACGAACGCCTATCAGTGCCTCACACAATTATGGAACCAAACGATGTTACTTCCTCTGGGAATTATTTCATTCCCACCACCGTTGCTACCACAGGAGAAGCATCTCCTAACTTGCCGTCGTCGGTACAAGCCACTACGGTCTCGACCGCAACTACATCGCACAGTAGCCCGATCCCATCTATCGCGGCGGTCACAACTCCCTTCACACCTATTGCGACAGACCCTCCGTTCTCATACGGTATGCCTAGTTCAAGTACCAGTCCTGCACTCACTTACTCCACTTTACAGACTTTGGGTTTGGGGGCAGGGAGCTCTAACGCTCCTCTGCAAGGTCAGCTTGGGGGCATTCCTGTCCCTTTTAATGATTTTCCTTACGCTAGAGGTCATATCTCTCCTTCGTCCCCTTCGCTTGGTGGTCTGCATCAGCAGTCCGTCGAGCAGCCTGCACACACTAGTTCATTTGGAGCCAGGAGTCAAGGCACACCTGCGCAAACTATGTCGGTAGGTTCGTCACCGTTTTTTTGGAACGAGATGTTTGGTAAAAACACTTTCGCATCCACTGCTTTCCCATCTGGGGGCACTCCCATTTTTGGACAGTCTACTCCGACACAGGGTACTATTCCTACGCCGGGGGCACATATAGCAGGACCTTGGAACTCAGGACAAGGATCCGTTCCCTCCTCTGGAATTTCGTTCTGGGGTAATTCTTTCCACAGTCAATGGAACCCTGGACATACTTCTATGCCTCTCCCAGTAGGACCGGCATGGGGTAATCCTTCCCAAAGTCCTTCAAACACGATGCATGCCCAACATCCTATGTCCTTTATGGGGAATCAGCCAATGATGTCTCCACAGATGCAAAATCCTTACGCTGGTCAGGGCCATGGTTTCTACCAGAATCCGGGCCAGCAGCCAAACTTTTCCTGGCAACCTAGTGCCAGTCAAACTCCAGGACCCTTTTTCCCAAGCTATCAGCAGCAACCCAAACTACCATTCCCGGCGACGTTACACTTGCCAGATTTGACAAGGTTGTTAAATGATCCTATTTGTCACGATCCACGTTGGCCTCCTATGCCAACGAAGTTGCCTTCGGACATTCCAAAGTTCGAGGCCAAGCCTAACAAAGATCCAGGTGATCACGTGACTACTTTCCCTCTTTGGTGTTCATCTAACTCATTGAAGGATGACTCCGTCCAGTTGCGATTGTTTCAACGCACTCTTATCGGGAGTGTCGCAAAATGGTACATCGAGCTTGATCACTCAAGATACTCTTCTCTTGGCGAACTGGAAATGGCCTTTATTAACCATTTCCAGTTACCTGTGAGATACGACGCTGGCACAGAGCTGCTTGCCAATTTCGAACAGACGACAGCGGACCATATATCTAATCATATCTGAGAGTGGAGATGCCGAAAGAGTCTAATCAAAGTACCAGTCCCACCATCATTCCTTCTTGAGTGGTTCCTTAAGTCTTTAGTCCCACAATTGTCCAAAGACATCGCGACTTTAGGGGTTTTCTCTGAAGAAGATGCCATCATGAGGGCTCAAAAGTTTGAGCTCATCTATTATCAGTCTGGTTTATTATACAACATCCTGCCGGATGCACCACGATCTATACTAGATAAAACTAGACAGAGAGCTGGACCACATGCCTATGGTATTTTTGGTTCAGCACAAACCAAGCTCGCTGAGAAATTGACAAAGAAATTACAACAGTTATCTATACAACACTCATCGGCCAACCAGAATACTTCTTTGGCTGCTCCTCCTACCCAAACTTCGGAAGTACACTCTGTGCATACGACTAACCCAAAGGCCACCCAACAGCCTGAAGGGAAGAAAAAACAACGAAAAAAGGGTAAGGGGGAGAAAAAACCCATTGATAATGCTGGCGAGGGCACCACGGAAAAACAGAAAGCGAGGTATCCATGCAACTTGTGTGTGGAATACCACCCGACCCATCTTTGTCCTCGACTTGCAAAGGCCCAAAATTTTGTCACATAGCAACAACAAGCCGTGTTGACTAATCCCTTTTAGCATGGGAAAAATTTAACTCAAGCCTCTACAAGTGCCGAAGGGGGCAGCCAAGAAACCTACCCTCCCCCAAACAATTCCTCATCCGCGAACGTATATATGGTTAGGGGTGATGCTTTAATAACGACTAGAGAACACGAATATAGTAAAACAAGCGCCTCTAAGAAGGGTAAAGAAGTTGAGATCCCATCTCTTCCTCTACAGATAGAGAAGACGCTAGGTGAAACAATGACACACATTCCAAAGGGTGCATTTAAGAAAGCTTCTCACAACCCAAACGTAAGGGCCGCCCAGAATTACTCTGTGGTGGAAGATTTATCACAAACCCCTTGTGCGATGTCCGCTTTGGAGGTCCTTCAAAGCTGCCCTGCTCAGAGGAAAGCCTTGTTAACTACTTTAGGCTCTACTGAGACTTGTAAACTGGGTACCATTGTGCTAGATACAACCGAATTAAAACCTCGTATTCCTTACCACGTAGCGTTTCATATAGTAGTGGCTCATCCCACGAAAACTTTTACACGCAATATCTTTCGCACGGTGGTCGAAGAAGGCACCTCGACATGCGTTATGTAGTTAGCATGTTGGAAGGCCATTGGCCAGCCCGATTTGTCTCCGTCACCTACTCTCCTCAATGCATTCGACAGTCGTTCTTTCCGACCACATGGCATCGTCCCTTCTTTCCCAGTGCAGTTAAGAGGGAAGACCGTGTGCGTTGAAGTAGAGGTAGTCGATGCCCCCCTCGACTATAATCTCTTGTTAGGTTGGAGTTGGACTTATGCTATGCAAGTTGTGGTTGCTATAGTTTTCCGAGTCTTATTGTTTCCACATGAGGGTCGGATAGTGACCATCGATCAATTGTCCTTCTCTAGACATGACCCAGCTTTGGGGTCGTCCACGGTTCCCATGATTGATAATCCTCAAGACGGTGTCGTTAACGTAGGAGTTGGTTTGTGCCCATCCTTGATGGGTACCTTCGATTACCCACCTCCTCATGACGATGTCAACTTTATATCTAACCACCATAAGGTTGAGATTTTTCAAGTTTCGTCATTCCGCACGACTTACTTTGAGGATCCGTGGACTCTTCCTTCCCCATCAGCCCCGATGGATGAGACAGGGCACTCCGGCATGTCCATTCCCTTGTCGGCTATTGAAGTAGCGTACTCTTTAGTCCAGCAAGCGTCAGCTAACCCTGATATGACTCCCGCACAAGAGTTGGATCCACTTCCAGAGCCTATTTGGGCTCAGGATTCTCTTGCTACCACCGATTTTTTAGACTTAGTCTTGCCTTCCGACGAAGCAGTAATTGAAGCAATGACTAGTCCAGACAAACCTTGGGAGGATCTTCATCACAGATCATATTTCCTCCCAGAGTTAAGCCGAATCGAGGTAGGAGAATTCACTATCACCATGACAGGAGCTCAACCATGTCCTATTAATCTCTTAGCTACACGGGAAATTTATGCTGAGGGCAATATGGCGACTATTGTTGAAATGATACCTATCAGTATCTCCAGAACCCCTGGCGTCATAGACAATGTTTTCGTCGGAGCATACAACTCCCCCGAGGAGATGCCAGGCATCGACCCACAAAGAGTCTATAATGAGCTAACTTTGATGTTTTTCAAGCTCGCTTTGAGATCCGAAAGCAACATCCAGCGAGACTGCATTTATGCTTTTCGATCTCGTCCGGATTAACTGAGAAAAGTAACCATTATGGAGTCTTCCTTAAGCCCTTTTCAGACTCCTTAAAGATGAAAAGATTGTCGAGTGACCTTGTTTCTTCACACTCGTTAAATTGGTCCAGAAGAACGTTCCTTAAATGGGTCTCCTTTTAAGCCCTTTTCAGACCCTTTAAACATGAAAAGATTGTCGAGCGATCTTGTGACCTTTCATGCTCGTTAAACTGAAATTTGAAGTCACGTCTGTCCGATGGTAGTTTACCCCTTTTTCGGTCCGGACGATCAACTGTACGAACAAAGGTATACTCTATAGAATTCCCATTCTTTAGAAGAGTATTCTCAGGTACAATTTTATTCCTTTTTCGGGCCTGAGGGACTAAATTTACGAAAAAGAAACCCCGACGGAGCCCATAGTTAATCTCTTTTCAGACTCCCTAAAATTGAAAAGATCACCGAGTGACCTTATTCTTTCACACTCGTTAAAATGGTCCAGAAGAACCTTCCTGATGGAGTCCATAGTTAAGATTTTTTCAGACTCCTTAAAAGTGAAAAAATAGCCGAGTGATCTTGTCCTTTTCACACTCGTTAAAATGGTTTTGAATTGACGTCTAATCGGTGCTAGTTTATCCATTTTTCGAACCAACTAGACTATTGTCGAAAAAGGTACCCCAATGGAGTTTCCTTTTATGCTTTTTCAGACTCTCTAAATATGAAAAACTACCGAGCTTCCCTTCTCTGGGCTCGTTAAACTTACATCGAAGGACGTTACCATTGTGTGTTCTATCAACCACATTTTCATACCTTACCCATCAACCTTGTAACAGTTTTCTTCTGCGTCTTAACACCTTTGGCCACTGGAGGATTTTTCCCGAGTATCATTTCCCTAGAACATCAATCTTGTCCTTGTGCCTCGAGCTTGTATGTTTGCAGTACTCGTTCCTCCATTGTAACGTAATATTCCTTTATTCTTTTTCAAAAATTATCAAAAAGAACAAAAAAATCAAATATACCCCAAAAAGAGGATGGGAAAAGTATTTTCTTTATTGGCAGCATAATGAGTCGCCCTTGGATGAAGCACATCTGTCCGTTTGATCATTAGACTATGGGATGTAGTACGACCTTAGGAAGATTTTTCTCACTATATAGAGTTGTGTCCTCCACCATTTTGTTACTCTTCCAAACATATGGAGAGTTTGTGTTGCCTCCTTCTTCGTAGAATTATGATTAACATATATGCTGCCTAAGTTTTATCATGTGTCGTGCTATTATCCAAGGGAAGTTTTTCACTGAGTCTGATTTGGCCCCTCTGCAATATCTCTCTTGTCCGCATACCCGGCCATCCTGAACGTCCAATCAAGTCTTTTTTTGAAATCACTGAAGCCTTTAGTCCGATCATCAAGATTATCAAGTCCATAACCGACGAGCCATCGAAGACCTCTGGGTAGTGCAGTCATACACTCATATTACACTCCTACCCAAGTTTAGAAGATTTTGAAGTTGTTGCTCGAGCTCTGAAGTACAGCCATCAGGCTGAATCAACTTTTGGGAGATGGATACTTTATATGTATATCTTTTTGATTTTGAGATGTAGCTCCGCTGTGTATTATTCATGGCTACTCTTCATAGTTATTTGACATGGATCTACAATGTATTTGATTGGTAGCCATGTTTCTATTTTATCCCGAGCATGGGTATGCCCACCTCGGTGAGACATTTGTTATTTTGCAGACGACACCTCCTGATTCCTGATTCTTGGGCCCACTCATTCAGCATATCAGTACAAATTGGTAAAATATTGGTAATGTATTTCGGCCATCAGATGCTCTTCTGACCTCACACATTAGGGGGCATCTGTTATAACCCTAAATTGCACCACACATGCTTACCTGGCATCAGGCCAACTCATATCCCTCCATTGCCAAAACATCTGTTGAACAACCTCTTTAAAAATCCTCTTGTGTAAAGGTACACGCGCCCTAACCCACTATTGCACACGTGTGAACATTGGCAGGCCTACTACAACCCGTGTTTACCTAACAAAACACAAAAATAGGAAAGTTGCCGATGGGAGAAAAATCTATGGGTCAGTTAACTGAAACTCCCGGCCATGCATGGCCGAGAGTTTGTCCAAAACCCTAGCTCCTTCTAGCCTATAAAAGAAGGGGTAGGGGTACTATTTGGTAGAGGAAAATTATAGCAAAGAAACTCTTCCCATTTGCCAAATCCATTTGTCCCAACCCTTTAGCCTTTCCTCGAGCCTAAGGAGAATTAACGCAAAGCAGTTGGAGGACAAAAGAAGAGGAGGAGCCCAAGATCAGGATCAAGGAGCGGTGGTCGGTCTCGACTTTGATTGTAAGTTGATTCATTTTGAAAATAATAAAAGAATACTTTTCTCGTCCCAATGCATGAGTTATCTATGATTTGTGTAATTTATGCTTAATTTCTAACCCTCAAGTAGAAAAGTAGCATGCATGTGTAGTGTTTTGTCTTGATTGCAAGTTAACTTTGGAAGGAGCAGCGCAAGTAAGCGGGCAAAGCGCAACGGAGTATCTACACCAAACATCAGTAAAAAGGTTAGTAGTTACTTTACATGCATGTATCGTGAAAGAGGGGTTTAAGTTTTGGGTGGTAGGTTAAAAAGTCATTTCTTCACGGTCAAAATCTACGTGCAAATATGACCCTAGTTTTCTAGTCCGTAGGGTATTTTTCCCAAAAACAACTTGGCCACACAATACTTAGGTGAATGAAAAAATGTACAAGGATACATATTCCACAAGTTTTGGATTACATGATTATGCTTTTTATAATAAAAAAGAGAATTGGAAAAACCATGACCATTATACTTGTCTTGCTTATCTTCAATTTTCTTTGGGGATGATTTGCATTCACTATCACCATCATGGAATGATACACCATCACCTTTCGTGAAGTGTTCCCGCAATGACTTAAGTTGGTCACTTGATGCGTCACTTGCTTCCAATGTTTTGGATCCCATCTCGGAGAATGCTCCAATCTCCTCTTTGCCATATCCCAATCCTAAATAACGAGGTCTTTCCCTAACCTCTATGGGATTAATGATACCTTGGCCCTTATTTCCAAGGCCCTTTTCTTCATAACCCATCGTGGTTAGAAATTTGAAACCTATACCTCTTGTATGTTTTTCAAATGTACCAAAAGAACCATCTTGATGGGAACAATGTGAAATTGATGAATGACTTCCACTGCATACCTCAAAGATGTTTTCTGAATTCGGCGTAGAAGGCAATTCCTTCAATTCTTCTTCGCTTTTGTCATTCTTTGAAGACTTCCCTTGAACCTATCTCTTTCGTACCAAGTAATATTCATACAACACTTTCACCATCTCTGCCATGGAAAATAGAGCTTTTCGCATATCCTTCTCATCTTGAGAAATTCCCTCTTTAGATGCCATTTTCTCAATTGAGATGAGATTTTCCCTGGTAATCATGCAAACTCAAAAACCAACCATCGACTAGCTCTGATACCGCTTGATTCGAATGGATCTTTTAAACAACAATGGTTGAGTTTTAAAGCATGAGTTATTTTACCATTTAGGAATTGAATGAAAGAGGAAGAATTGATGAAGAAACATGGCAGTCATATAAACATATACAGATATGGAAATAAGCATAAAACAATAACAAACCATAACAAGATAAGTTGATAACGAAGTTTTGCAATATCGCCTATGTCTCTGGGCCTTTGTCTCAGTCGGTGAGGATTTCTTATTTCTGTTCAAAGCTTTAAAAGTACATCATAATAGTACCAAAAGGATTAAAAACTGATCTGGTCGTGTTTTACCAGATCTCAAGAACCCAAAAAAACTGATGGCACTGAAAACGGATGAACGAAGCTCCCAGAAATGGCCTACAAAGGTGCACTCCTCAATAGCTTCCCTGGATAAAAATGGCTTTGCTTCAACAATTCATCAACATTTTTCTGATCTGAACCTCGTTATGGCTTCAAGAGCGTTCGTTTTATATAGGACTGAAGTGGTTAACAACCTCCCAACTTCTCCCCAAGATTTGGCGTAAAAAAGGGCCCTAGATCCTCAAAAAATTGATTAAATCTCCAAAATATGGCTTAAAATTGATTAAAAATCTTAATATATAGTGTAAAAACCCACTATTTGCAAATAATAGGGCGCAAAACCCAAACTCCACGCTCCTAGGCATATGGGCACCCATCATGTGGCCCTGAGCTAACTTCTAGCACATTTCCCCCCTTAACCCTCGATCCCTGGTCCTCTGCTCTTGGTCCATGTGGCCACGACCTTATCCATGCACCCAAACTGTTAGCGCTAGCTCCTGGTCACCGTTGTTGGTTACGCCCCTTGGTCGACGTGCTAGCCCAACCGATTGGGGCTAACGCCTAAACTTCCGTGCCAAACCTTGTAGGTAGAGTCGTATGTGTTCCCAACGTGATCGAGCGCTAGACCCCAATAGTTATCCGCGCCCCAACGTGTATCGAGTAGGGTATTATTACAACAGTCATATGGTTAAGTTTTCATCGGGGATGGGGCTAGGCCCCAGCCCTTACTCCACCCAACATACATTACATTCAAGTTTAAATACAATTTTGTAACCATATATGTTAATTTGTAATGTGAGCGGGTTGGTAGCATGACCCCTGCCAAAGCTCTCACCCGGACCATAGGTCACGAGTTTAATTCTCGTCGAACCCATAACTTTTGCCACAAACCAATGACCAATATAGGGGTGCGACGTGGCACTACACCATTCACAAAATAATTTCCATGTGTCATACGCCAATTCATCCACCTGTCAACTTTCATGCCCAATCAACAACCTTCCAACTCACTGCCACGTTATCCCGTGCCACGTTATCTCATGCCAATTGGACCTTCCATGTCAGCCCATGCCACATGTCACCCTTGCAGTGGTGCCACCTATTACGATATGACTTGTCCACATATGTACCTATCGACGTTAGCGCCAATGCACTCTTCCACGTCAGTTGTACTACCATATGACCTGTACAGTCAACTACCACGTCAGCACTGTACAAACTGTACAGTCATCATTTTTTTTTGCCTATTTGATGAAATGAACAAACCGCAATATATTTCGCATACAGTGTTCACTCTATCCCATTCAAGTTGTGTTGGGTTCGTATTGATGAGGCCTACACACACGTCTGTTTTGAAGAGATTATGAGTACTTTGATTTTTAGGCCTTCTTGAACCTATCTTGGTGGAGCTCAAGTGGGCTATGGTCGCATAGACAACCAATTTAAAACACTCTAAGGCTCAAAATTATGTGGCGATGCAATAGAGACTCCTGCACATGCAACAACTGCATCATTAACACCCTTCGAGATTAGGTCAGAGCGCAGTAGGAAGAAATTGAGGAAATCAGAAGCATGAATGCTCAACTCTAGCAACAAATTTAAATGCAGGAATTCAGGCAAAATAAGGAATTGGTAGTAGTTTTGTGGGTTGTTAATAGAAACACTTGTTAGGAAATGAGATACACTTCCACACTAAATACAGCATAGGAAAAGAAGAATTTAATCAAGAACGTAAATGACAAAGCAATCACATAGTAAACACAGATTTTACCCTGGAAACCCAAACTGGGAAAACCAACATTCCTTGAGCATTCTTCTCTCTTTTTGTCTTATTCAATCTAAATAAAAGGTTACATGTCTAACCTTGGTCCACACCTACAACACAATCGACATCATACCTTCTTTCCTGTGCAAGAACAACCCTATAGCCAATTTAGATTACACCCACATGACCAACAACCTACATCTAAAGATTTCTGTAAAGAAATTCAATGATTCGTTATCCTTTACATCCTTAAAACACAACTCTTTATAGGCTTTAAAACATGAAAAACCATAAAGGATTGGCACCCAAAAATAGTTACAGATCCATGCAGATCATTGGCTACAAATCCCGCAAATCTTAGGATTCTGTTACAGTCAACTCCAAGTCATATTATGAGTCGTCCTTCATTCGATCTTTAGTTGGTCGCCACACGTTCGCATTTCAACCTCATGTTGGTTGACGTCTTCAAGCTGCTATCGATGCCTTTACCATGTTGAAATACCTCAACCTTTAACTTCAACTTTAGCCAATTGAGTAACCTCAACCTTCGATTTTCCTTCGATCCACCTTGACTTCGATCGTTAGTTGATTCACCTCGACTAGACTTACACTGCAAAGAATATAACAACCCAACATTCTTTTTTGAAACAGGAGATTCCTAAAATTTCGTTCACAAACCCAGGGAAACAATGCCCATTGCCTCTTTGCACCAAGAGAAATTCACAACACTCACAGATTTGGTCAGCGAGTCTACTATGTTTTCCAACTTGTCTACTTTCTCCAATAAGACCTTGTTACTTTCCACCATGTCTCTTACCAATGGTTTCCCATGCAAATTGGGAAACCAATGACTACCCCACGAGGCAGACCATTCTACTTTACCACTACTCAGAGTGGTTGCCAAGAAGAATGACTGTCCTAGACCATTCCCCCACACTGGACACAAGGGGAATCATTGTCTATGGTACATCAACAATCTATCAGACTATTTTCATTACGAAAATTATTGTCCGATCTTGACCATTTTCTAAACTAGAAAATGACTGTCCATAAGAAATATCAAACCACTTTTCAGACTGGAAAGGAACTGCCCAACTTGGACCATTTTCCGAACTGGAAAATGACTGTCCATAAATCAATAACATATCAGTTCTCCCTCCCAACCTGGGAGTAATCACTTCCTTTTCCAATAAGGAAGTCGTCTCCACGAGCCCTAGCTTGTCCATTAAGTACGCAAGATTTTCATCTTGGACAGAGGCTTTACCAAAATATCTGCTATCTACTCATCTGTGGAGATATATTGAAGAACCACTTCTCCTCTCTAGACTTTATCACGGAGAAAATAATGCTTGATCTCAATGTGTTGTGACCTGACATGGAACGTCGAGTTCTTTGAAAGCTTCACACAACTTTGATCATCACAATATATCACAGTCGAATCTAGCACCTAATCAGATAGTCTAGAAACCAGCTTATAGAGCCATACTACTTCCATACAAGAATCACAAGCTGCAATATACTCCACTTCTACAATGATGAGTGCAACAAAATTTTGTTTCCTACTATCCCATGACATCATGGAAAATATCAAACTGAAACATATCCAAGTAGCACTTGTTTTTTCATTTTCACTCCTTGCCCAATCTGAATTGATAGATCCATGCAGTTGTATATCATAACTCAAATGTCCCACAAGGAAAATATCTGACTCAGTATTCTCCAAATACATTAACAAGCCAATGGATTGTCTATACAGAGACAGGTCTATTGGATCAGAGTCTCTCAACTTCTTCAAATATGTCATCATGGGAGTTTTTCATGGATTTGCAATCCATCATCCCCAAATTCTAAAGATTTATTTCAATATACTTCCTCTGCCATAGGAAGTTTTCACCACGCTTTTGTTGTACATGAGAGGCTTTGCACCAAGTTTGCTTGAATCCATACAAGGTATTCTTCCATCTGCATACAAGAGTCTCTTTCTGGTATACCTCAAAACCTTGAGGTTTCTCTACATATGCTTCTTCTTCAATTACTCTGTTGAGAAGAATAGTATTTACATTCAACTGATTTAAAATCCAACCCATGGATATTGCAAGAGATATAATGGGTCAAGTAGAGGTATGTCTGATACTGGAACAAGCTATCATCATAGTATTCTCCCTCCTTCTGGGATAACCCTCTAGTCCTGAGTCTTGCCTTATATCTATCAATGCTCAAGTCTTTTTCACAATTTCTCACTTACATTGTCCTTCATCACAACTTCCTTCTATTCCTTTTGTTTGACTTCTTCTAGTGAATTCAAACTGTTTCAATTGGTTGCTTTGAATTTTCTTTCTTTCATGGAATCTTCATGTTCTTCCTCATGTTTCTCTTCATTGTTGGAGTCCATGGAATATTCTATAGATTACATGCCCTTATTTCCTGAAGGCTTCAACCTTTCGCCATAGGAACATAAATGTAGATGGACAACCAAGGATATTCAAGGCTTCTTTTCGAAGAAGAATTATTCTAGAGTCAAACTGAACGCATGCTTCTTATCATGGCTATTACTTCAAATGAAGAACATGGAAAAATACTTCATGGTATTCACAGATTCTTCAATGGATCATATCGATGGGGATTAGCTCCCTCCTAATCCCAACTTCATGCCTAAATGAGCAATATGCATGCTCTTCTTTTGGAATTCTATGATCAGATCTCTCCATCTGAGAGAGTCCATGCTTCCTTCTGCTGCATCTCTATTTGCTTTCTGTAAAGTATCACAACCTTGTTCTGGTTTCCTTTTAATTCCTGACTTCCTTCGAGTCTGACTCCTCTCAGTCTCTTTAAGTTTGTTTCTATCTATTCTGATGTTTCCCATTTGGCATTTGTGTCATCCTTATAAAATTCTTATATGACAGCTTATGCAAGGATTTTTCATCAAATATATTTCACAAGGGTACCTGCCCAAAACAAGAACAACAAGAGAAAACAAGAAATATATATCTATAGGAGATGTTAGCTCATCTTGCGAACAAGTATAATGAACATCTATATCTATAGTATTCATTGGACCTAGAAATAATAGAATCTTTTAAATATTGCTTTTCACAATTTTAATGTAGTAAATATCACCCTTGATATACACAAATTTGAAGCTTAACAATTTAATCAAACCTGGAACCTAGAGCCTCAATTGCTATGGAGGGTGTGCTTGTTCCTTTGAATGCACTGAATCCAAGATTACAACTTGGAAAATGTCTCTAATACTTTTCCAGCAAACACACTCACATTTTTCTAGATGATATAATTTGGATAACATATACACATGCATACCTTTGAAGTCTTGTAACATCGTCCATCATGTCTTCTATTATGAAACTAGCTACCAACTTGACAAGAAGATATTAGAAACTCAATCAGAAGATTCAATGATTAGAACAAGCTAGAAACTTTAAAATTTCAACGTTGACCACAAAATCAATTTGACTAGAAGTCAACCTTTGACTTTGACTTTAACTTTGACCAAAAATTAAAACTTGAAGTTTTTGCTAGCTGAGAGTACCAATAGGTGTGCAAGGCTAGGGTGCATTAATATGTCAATGAATTAGGTCAAATGTTTCATCATAAGTTCCCAAACACAAGGGTTAGGGTTTGTTGCAACTGCATAATATAAAAACCTAGCTGTAGTTGTAACTGGTGCCATAATGAGATTAACAAATAACTTCCTAATATATCTTTTAGTGGTTAGAATATATGAATATAGTGTGGGTCCATAACCTGTTAGAAATAAATGGATATGATTGTTTCTCCATAGAAAATATAGAAATATTGTCACCCAACCATAGGCACAAAGACCACCCCCAAGCACCTTAACCTTGATAAACAAAATTGTTGATACTGAGAGGGGGGTGAATTAGTATCAAGTACAATTTAAAAACATTTTCAACTTATACTTAATCCATTCAATTATATCCAATGAGAAATGAACAATAGTATAAGAGTTACACCAATACACCATGCACAATATATGAGAAATAATCAATAGTTATTGTTCAAGGGAAGTAATGAATTCCAAAGGTAGCTACAACATCCAAATGTAAAGGGAGGGATAAAACTCCAAGAGGAATATACAATCCTCCAATATCAAGAGAGAGTTGAACTCTCAATCATTTCCCCTTCCTTCCACCCAATAGTAAATGAGAGATAATAAAACTTTACATTAAATCATGACCATCAACCAACCATCACATAGAACCTGATAATGCTTCTTGAGAATTCTTCAATTTATGAAATTATTCAATTCTTGGAATACTCCAATCCTATAGATAATATTTCTCAATGTATTCTATGAAACTTATCCAAGTTTCACTCCTTGAATCCTCCCCAAAAAGAAGTTATATAAAGAACGATAGACTTTATTCAATTCCGGTTTATTCAGGAGAGAGAACTTGTACAGAATGCCCCGTGCTCAATATTTAACATTAGATTCTGAAACACACACACAAGAAACTATAGGACGTACTATTTTGAATGAAATTTGTCCCACTACATTTGGATTCTCTATGAAGAAGTTATGACTGTTTTACCCGGAACACCAATTATTGACTAGCTTCATGACCGGTCAAAAACCCTATCTTCCACAGAGTGTATCTCCATAATTATAGAAAATCAAGAGCTGAAAATTTTACCACGGGTACCTTTATATGTATTCTCAATACCATACCAATTTCACCATCTGAATCATTCTATAAAAAACGTTATAGCGAAAATGGTACGATGACTTGAAAATAACATACCTTAGAACACATCACCAAAAGACTTCATCCTCCCTTGAAATCTAGCCTTCTTTACTTATGATTTCCTCTGAAATTCGACTTGTGTTTCAAATGAATGTATAATGATATTTATTTATACCATTTATGTCACTTCCTTTTAACATTAGGGCCAACCTGACACTTTCTTATTTTGTAATTCTTTTCTTTAATCATCTTCCAGGCCTACTTGTACTTCCTTCTTCAATTCACTTTGTCATCTTCAAAAATTCATTTATCCTCAACCATGAGGATCCACGTGACGTGCCACATACCACTGGAAACACCATGATGTATAATATCCATCCATGGGTGTTGTATCTGCATGTGCATTTTTCTTCATGTCCAAATACCTTCATCAATCTTGCGGTCCAAAACCAATGACTAGGGTTGACATCAATGACAACAACCAATCTGCCAACAAAAATAATTTCAGAAGAAATCTGATAGCCAACCAAGGTAGCACACCTTTCTCCAAGGATAGCACACCAATAAATAATAAACAAAGACCAAGCAGAAATCCCAAACCATAACCAAGAGAAATTCCAACCAAAATCCAAAATCCCTGTTGCAACTACACTCCCTCTCCAAACTTGCACACCACTAGTATTATAAAATTGTGAGTGTGAGAGTGACAAATGAGCTCTAAAATAATCTATTTATACTACTCTATCTCACTTGATTTGGCTGACTTCTCTTTCTGGAGGCTAATAACTCAATGTTAAATATTCTCATGAGTCAACTTGTGTTCTAGGGTTATTATCCAATGTTTTAGGGTTTCTCTTGCTTCCCGAAATATTCTAGTCTTGTCAAAGGTTACACCTAGAGGTTAATACCTCCTGCAATTACCATAATATCAACAATCACAAGGCTTCATCTTCCCTTGGAATTTCTCCCTTCTTCAATTTATCTTCCCTCTGAAGTTATCCTAATATCTCCTTGGTTACCTCAGATAAAAATTAGTTGAGTTGATGTAACAAATGAACTCCTAGGTGCCTTATTTATACTAGAACTAGCACCCTCTTTTTAGGACCGACTTGACCCAAATAAAATTCAATTTAATTTTTAATGATTATTCCATTGAGACCGACTTTACCAACAACATCCTAAATATTTATTTTAGTATTTATTGCAATGGGGCCAACTTGTAACTTATTGTTTGCAACATATTTTCTTCTTTTAATTAATTTGGGGCTGACTTGTTACCTCTTGTTACAACTGTTTAGGGCTTCTTAACCATACTATGGGGCTTCCATTTTCAAGAGGGAATATCTCCTCAACCATGAGGAACCACGTGGTGTACCACCTACTGTTGGAAATGACATGATGATGAATATCCATCTATGAATGTGTTACATGTATTTTCAATGTCCTTCACACTCGTTTCCTTCAAACAACTTTGGGCTTCATGACCACACCTCTGTGGATTCTTAACCACTTAACCACTTAACCATATTTCCAGGGATTATTGTAGACTTATTCAAATCATCTTCCCCTGAGGGCCATGCTTAGATCTACACCATAATGGGAACACTTTGGATACTTCTCCAAATACACCCATCTCTTGGAATTATTCTAGGGTTGACATCAACGACAACTAAATTTTGAAAAATCTCCCCCTTTGGCATTGATTGAAACACTCATACTCCACCTGTGACCAATGCTCCCAATATTTCTATCCTCATGTTTCTCTCCCCTTTGACATTAATGGAAAAGGGTGACTCTCTTTGGGGTTTCTCCCCTTGTCTTCATGCTTCTGATATTTATCTCATGATCTCCCTCTTCCCTTTTGATATCAATAGAAAAGAGTTACTCCCCTTGACAATATACCTTCTCTAAATAATATATCTTTTTATTCATGCACTCCCCATGTATTCATGCTTATGATATTTCTCATTTTCTTTTGTTTTTTCTCCTCCTTTGACATTAAGGTAACTGCCTCTGATGATTTCTATACCCCTGTCTTCTTTTTCAAGATGTCATGTAGATCAATATGGGGATTCCTATGTTTGGTTCATTTCCTCTCTTTCGATGCTTCTTTTCCATTGGTTCTTCCTCTTGTAATTCACTCACATATATTAAAATATTTCATATAATATTCCTTCTTCATGGATTTTCATGTTCACTGCTTAGACATCAATGACCACACTATTCAAGAATTTCCATTTAACGATATCTCTCTTGCTGACAGTTTCTCTTACCCTATATTTATGTGCCTTTAACCGCTTTCCTTCCTATGAATAATTGATTCCACCTATAAATATGCTTTCATCCACTGTTATGCATCTTTTTTGATTCATGTCTTCTGTACTTGCCAAGTGTCTCATGAATTTATCTCTCTCCAAAACTATCCATGACTCTATTTCTTAATTGTACACAATGTTGACCGAGCTTCTTCTACTTAGACTCCCCTTCTTCATCATTAAAATTACTGGGAGTCTTCAAGCCAAATGTCTTAGAAAAAAACTTCAAACTGCTCTGATGCTGAGTCATCTTCCTCTTCACCTATAGATTCATTATCTTCCTGAATTCTAACATCTTCTTCTTCATAATGTTCCTGACTTTTGACATCTTCCTCTTCATCATATTCCTAAATTTTGACATATTCCTCTTGGCCTATAGATTCATCATGATCTTGCGCTACTTCAAATCCTTTGAGTACGATATCTCGGATCTGTTCTTCATTCACCTTCTCTTCTTGAATTTATTTTCTTCTCCAAACCTTCTAGTATGTGACATAAGTGTTTTCCTTCATGGAAGGATCCATCACATTTCTACAATCGCGAGCTACGTTTCCATAGTTGTGGCATTTGTAACACTCAATATTGTGTGGAGCCACATGAAAATTTATTTCTTGAACATTTCTTCCATAAGCTCTACAATCCACAACTTTATGTCCAAAATTATTACAAGTAAAAGAATAACCATAAAATAAACTTTGATACCTCAAAGTAAATGATATTCTTTGTGATGTTGTCCTTATGAATTCATTCATTGGCTGATCACAATCTTCTCTTCTGTTGTTTCCTTCACAATGATTGAAGATTGTTTGATACCTGAAAGTGGAGGGTCTTCTTTGATATATGTCTCTTCTGTAATATTCTTCTTGAGTCTTCTTCATTTCTAGAATGTTTTCCTTTGAGGGATCACATTCTTCCTTCTTGATAGGGCCTTTGATGATTTTTGCATAACTCTTAGCCTTCTCTTCATTCTTTCTTTCTAGTAACCTGTAACATTTCTCTTCAACTTTATTTACTGATGGTGTGAAGCTTCCTCTCTCTTCAATTTTCTTGTTGAGCTTGACAACTTTAACTCTTAATGTGACAACTTCTTCTTCAAAATTCTCACAATATTCTTATTTCTTAATCATCTAGATCTTCATGACTTCTTTTGTTCTCTTTGCTTCTTCAAGTTGGGTATTCAAGGTGATGATTTATTCTTCAAGTATTCTTTCTTGTTGACTAAATTATGTTTCAATTTTGTTTAATTCCTCAGATATTACCTGAAAATGACTTATCAAAATTTCTTCTCTCTTCTCTTCTTCCTGTCTTTGTGATACTATTTCTGTTTCCAAACATTGTTTCTTTTACAACTGATCCTTGAGAGTTTCTTTAGTCACTTTGACTTCGTCCAATTGATCTTTTAGATTTGTGACAACCTGCATGAATTCTCCAGAACCTTCCTTTAGCCTGATCAATTCTTCCTCGAGGGAATTTTTTTCCCTTCTTTCTTTATTTAGCTCACTTAAAGAATTGATTAGTTCATCCTTAAGATCCACTATGCCTACTTCACAATATTCTTCTTCCAAATTTGTCTGACATGATGAGAATATTTATTCTCTTTCAACTTCAACATATTCTTTATTCTTATTAGCATGTTTTGGCTTTGTGATAAGAGAGGATTCCTTAAAATAGATATTAAGTAGCTTATTCCAAATTTCTTTAGATGATGAACATTTTCCCACCTTTTACCAGATTAGGTAATCCTTCCAGGATGAAATCCATTGCTATTTTTTTTCTCTTTTTAATTCCTTCTTGGATGCAGTATTTGGTTTCTTTGAACCAATGTATCCTGTAACAACTGAGTACCAAACATCATACCCATGTGATTCGAGAAATTCTTTCATCTGATTTCTCCATATTTCATAGCTCTGGCCATTTTGACCATCAAACATTGGCGCTCCATCCTTAGTGAAATCCATGATATACTTTCCAGTGGTTATACTATCTCTAAAGGAACTAAATTTGATACCAATTGTTGGAATATTCACCAATACTTAGAGGGGGGTGAATCAATATTGAGCACCTTTTCCATTTCTTAATCAGAACACGTGAATATTAACTTTATCAACAATACATCATTTATGATTGCATTCAATATATCATGAGTAGTACCAATCAAAATTTCATAACAAATAACCACATACATAGTACACCAGAATTTACGTGGAAACCCAAATGGGAGAAAACCAAGGAATTCTTTCTCATATATCAAAGATTACACTCATAGGAAGCACCAACTTCCAAATTCTCCAGCACCAATTGGAAGGAAGCTCCAACACCATATTTACAAGCTCCAACCTGAAGGAATTTACAACTCCCTAAATTCTCTAGCTCTAACTGGAAGGAGGCCACGACCCCTTGATTTACAATCTCCAACCTAAAGGAATGTCCAACTCCCTATATTCTCCATATCGAACCAAAAAGAGGATATGACCCCTTGATTTATAGGATTCAACCTAAAGGAATCTCCAAGTCCCAATATTCTTCGGCTCCAAATGGAAGGAGGCTATGACCCCCTTTCCTTGCCCCTTCCTTCCACCCTGAAATATAAGTGTAGACTCAACTTGCCACCAGTAATGTCACTGATAATCACCACGTCATCCAACCTATCACTATCCATGTCACTGTCTCTGTCACTTTCACCGTCACTGCCACTGATATTGATATCTCATCATCAACATCATTATCAAGTAAACCATATCCACTCACATAGATTATATACCAAGATCATCACCAAGATGTGCATAAAATCATATGCTAAGACATGTGTGGAATATCATCCATGTAACAAGCATGTGCCATATCCATAAACTATGTGCCAAGATATGCCTCAAACATGTGCCATAACATCCATCAACCATGTACTAAATCATGTACCTTAACATCCATCAACCATGTACTAAGATATGTACCATAACATCTATTAATCATGTACTAAGATATGAACCATAAACTCAATCAACCATGTACCGATATGTGCCTCAAACATGTAGAAATATACCAAAGTACATCTAAAAATATATGCCCAATATCCAAGATGCTCCTCAAACCATATGCCAAAAGCATGCCTTAAGCATGTTACAAACCATCCAATATATGCCTTAAGCATATACCATAACCATAAAAATAGAACACATAGAAAACATACCTTTAGTCATGTAACAACCTAGTGTATATGATTACAGACCTGCAGGCCTTACTCAATGTAATGTCCTTGATCCAGAACCCTTTGTAATTGTACATATAGGTTGGTGAGCCGATTGGTACCAAGTATAAAATAATGAACATTTAGGATGGTGAGACGTTGGCATTAAGTTTTAATGTTGCGCGCATCAGAGTAGTGTGTGGAGAAGTGTTATCAAAGACAGGTTGCACACATTTTTATGTGTTGCACGGACCTGGGTAAGTTCCCACATTGCACTATGTTGTGGTCACTTGGATAAGTGCACGGTAATGACTTGAAAGTGCATAGAGTTGAGTTAT
>ML801950.1:39181-58406 GCA_009831015.1 Picea engelmannii | reverse complement strand
GAGGTTGGTGAGCCTGGACACATATAAGCTAGAGCACATATCCATGTAAATATAATCATGATTATTAATATAATATTGCATCAATGCATGCAGACAGAATCAGACGAAAAGAGATGGGGGGCTGACTCCATCGAAAAAGGGAAAAAGGGGGAATATTTTAATAATATTTCCGAAAAAGTGTAATGCGTATATGTTTTTGTTTTAAGTTCTGGAGGTTAGGTAATGAGTCACCAAGAGGCTTAAATATACTTTTGAAGGTGACAAGTATCAAGTGGAAGGAATGCAATATATATTGTTTTCCTTAGTGTATTTCAGGCATTGCACGTTATTGGATAAATTATTCAGATTGATGTGGTAGGATCTCGTGAGAAGAAGGGGGTCAGACCATATGTAAAATACGATTATTACCTTATCTACACAGAGAATCTTGTAAGGAGTTGGGGGATGTAATCTGGGTTATTGTCAAGGAGATGGGTTGATACACCATGAGCAATCTCTCTGGGTGAGAGACTGGTTGTTGTGAAGTGGTGGTCAGACCTTTGATCATACTCTCTAGGTGAGAATATTGCTGAGAGTTGTTCCTTAGTGCACTGAGCATTAGTCATAGGTCTCAAAGACTTCCTGTCCAACCTGTAGTTAGTAACCCTAGGAAGGAAAGTAGGGAAGCATAAGGATTGTTGAGCAGAGAAGGGGCACACTTTCTTGGGTATGACAGGTGCATGGGGAATGAGGGACTATGGGATATTTTTAGTAGCAAACACTTAGGACTGAGAAATTATGTTGAGAGTCAGACCTTAAGGTGTCTCTAGAATTATTTTTCCCTGGTGGAGTTGAGCCCTAGTTTGAGGGTGACATGTTGCTGAAAGATTATGAGAAACATCATCTATGGCTGGGAGGAACGTCTTAGTTAAGGCCATATTTGGTGAATTTCATAAAAGATAAGTGTTCTTTATGTGCTTGTTTATCTATGTTTGAAATGGGTCAATTATTGTATGTTGTTGCATATGAGTATTTTTATTTTATTTTGTTTAATGTTGCTTGCACATGTAAGTATGGTGCTTGTAGCCTGTATTTTCAGTTGTGCATGGATATGCCAAATGTGGTTACTCTTTCATGTTAAGTTAACCTTGTGATTTTGGTTATGAATCATAAAGAAGAGGATTGAGTGGTTGTGTGTGCAGGATGGTAGCCTGTGCACACCAAGAGGTTGGAATTTGTGTGTGCAGACATAGAATTATATTCCACTTATAGTAAAATCTGAGTTGGTGCATGACGCCTAGATGGATGTGTGTGCAGTTATTCTTTGTGATCAATATGTTCTAGTGCGCATTGATTTGAGTTACTTCTGCTACACAAGGTTGTTTTGAAAATGGAATTTTTCTTTCTATGTTATAAGTTGTGTGGTGTGACTAAATCTTGGGTTGAGCATGCTACTTCAAGTGATATTGTGCGGACTTATGTTAGAGTTGAATCTATGCAGTGAAATTTTAGAGTAACATTGCTCAATAATATGTTGAGGATGTTACAATTTGGTTGACTTAGTGCTCCTAAAGTTGAGGTTGTGTGAGGTGCCCCAACCTGGGGTAGCTGGGGATGTTACATTGTGGTATCCGAGCATGTGTAAGGTGGTAACTTTACTCATTTGGAGACTAGGTACGTTACAAAGTGGTATCAAAGCTATTGGTTCAACACTGGACGTGTATGGGCAAGAGACTAACATGAATAAATGTGTGCGTTAAGAATTAATACCACACAGTGCATAGTTTAATTTGCATGGGAAACCATTGGTCCATGGTATAAATTTCTGATGTTCACAAATATAGTGATGCGCAAGTGTGCCCACTAGAATTGAGGATGTTAAAATCATCCAAGAAATTTGAAGAAAGGATTATGACAAGATGGTGTAGAGTTTTCATGTAGTTTTTGGATGAAATCATCTAACAAATCTTAATTGCCTACACATTTTTCAAAATTATCAGCGAATAGAGCAAGACAGAGTTAGTGTAGAAGGTTAAAAGCATGGAATATTCGTAGAGGACTTATAGTCCTGATGATGAATTTGGGGATATGTATGTTGGTTTGGGTGTTGATGGTACATAATCTAAGGAGGAGCGCATGAACTTGGTAGAAACCATAAAAGGATTGAAAGAATATGTCAAGAACTATAAGTATGATAACAAAAGGCTTATGAGATCTGAGGAGCAACAAGATGACTTCAATGTCAAATTGATGCAAAGTATGGACAAGATAGAAAATAAGATGGATAAGGATATTGATACGAGTATATCAAGAAGTCATGGGTCTCATGATGAGAAAAGAAGAGAAGAAAGAAGTGTTGGTAAGTATTCTTTCAGGAAAGCGTGCAGTAGTTAGAGTCCATATCCTGTCATAAAACATAGGATAAGGAATGGGGTGGATGAGCTATAGGGGGAAATGAATAAGATCAAGCCTCCTACCTTTGATGGTGTGCAAAAAAAGGATGAATATGTAGGGACCTGGTTACTAAGTATGAGCAAGTATTTCCAGCTGCATAACTATTATGTGCAAGAAGAAGAGAGGATTGTTATTTATTAGCTCAAGGGGAAAGAATCAATGTGGTGGGATCAATATGTGAAAGTGAAGCACATTGATGAGAAGAAAATGACTTAGAGAGAGTTCAATAGGCATTTCCAAAATAAATTCTTAACCAAGCAATACTATGACATGAAGACGAAGGAGTTCTTTGAACTCAAGCTGGGGAGCATAACAATAGATGAGTACAAAACAAGATTCTTAGATCTGTTGAAATAGTAGGGAAAAAGTCTTAGAAACAACCTATGCAGTGTTGGGGTTGTGGAAGAAATCATATGCATAGAGATTTCCCTTAAAGAGGTGATAAAGAAATGAATTCACATAATGCACAACAAGTTGTGACAGTGGAAGACATGTGTAGAAATGTTCCAAGGATTTATGTCGCGCTGGATAACAAGGAGGGTGAGTTTCAGCCACACATGATCGAGGTGGAAGGTAAGTTTAATGACCAACATATTGCTATTTTAATTGACTCTGGATCTATTCATAGTTATCTAGATCCTAATATGGTGGAGAGGTTCCATTTTCCAGGAAGCAAGCTTGGAAAACCGTGGTTGGTGCAGTTAGCTACATGAGAAAAAAGGAAACTTAATGATATGGTTAAGGCATGTCCAATGGAGATGAATGGATTGTGCACGAAGGCTGATTTGAATATTATACCTTTGGGTTCGTATGATTTCCTCATTGATATGGATTGGTTGGATGAGCACCATGCTATCCTAGACTGTTATAATAAGTCATTCACTTGCCTGGATGAGCAAGGAAGTTTGAGATCGGTTCAAGGAATTCCAAGAGTTGTGACTATCAAAGAAGTTTTGGCTTTGCAGTTGAATAAAATTTACAGGAAAGGGTGTTAAGTATTCATAATGCACATGGAAGATGCACCTAAGGATAAAGTACCAAGTGCGGAAAACTACGTAGTGTTGAAAGAGTTTGAGGATGTATTTAAAGAGATATCGGGATTTCCTCTGAAACGAGATATTGAATTCTCTATAAATCTGATGCTGGGAGAAACACATGTATCCAAGAATCCTTATAGGATGAGTAAGCCAAAGTTGAAGGAGTTACATATGAAACTTGAAGAGATTTTGAAGAAGGGGTATATACACCCAAGTGTGTCACCTTGGGGTGCGCCAGTTTTGTTCGTTAAGAAGAAGGATGGTATGTTGAGACTGTGTATCGACTTCAGGAAGTTGAATAAGGTAACATTGAAGAACAAGTATCCCTTTCCAAGGATAGGTGGTTTGCTTGATCAAATGATAGGTGCATGGATATTTTCAAAGAAAAATATCAAATATGGTTATCACCAAGTGAGAATAAAAGAGGAATACACCACTAAGACTTCCTTCAACAAAATGTATGGTCATTACAAGTTTATAGTGGTGCCATTTGGGTTTTTGAATGCACCAACTGTATTTATGTGTCTAATGAATGGAGTTTTCATAAATCACTTGGATAAGTTTGTCATTGTATTTTTGGATGACATTCTTATTTATTCAAAGTCTGAAGAAGAGCACGAGCGAAACTTGAGGATGGTGTTGGAGGTGTTGAGGGAGCATCAACTTTATGCAAATCTAAATAAGTGTTTATTTTATTAGTGGCATATTCACTATTTGGGTAATATTATTTCAGAGGAAGGAATAGTTGTGGACCCAACGAAGATAAAAGTCATTGAGGAATGGCTGACACCAAGAAATGTCGTAGAAGTGAGATCCTTTATGGGACTCACAAGGTATTACAGAAGGTTTAATGAAGGATTCTCACAGATTTCACATCCAATCACATCCTTACAAAAGAAAGGTGTGAGATTTGTATGGTCTACAAATTTTGCAAGGATTTTTTAGAACTTGAAGAGTTTGTTGACAAGTGCAACAATTTTTAGGATAGTTGATCCATATGCAAAAGAAATTGTGTGCACGGATGCATGTAAGGAAGGAATCGATGGAACTCTAAGTCACAATGGACATGTGGTGTGCTACGAGTCAATGAAGTTGAAAGATCATGAAAGGCTCTATGCTACACATGAATTGGAATTGGTAGCCATAGTGAATGCCTTGAAGATGCGGTGGAATTATCTCATGGGTAAGAGATTTGAGCTGAGAATATACCATTGTGGTTTGAAGTGTTTTTTTTGAAAACCAAGTTTAAATGCGAGACAAAGTAGGTGGTTAGAGTTTCTTAGTGAGTATGACTTTGACATAAAACATATCAGAGGAAAATAAAATAAGGTGGATGATGCACTCAATAGGAGGATGCATGAGATGCATGCTACACCCATTAACATGTATCAGATAGATTTGTGCGATAAAATTTTGGAAGTTTCCAAATCAAATCTACGCTATATGGATATAAGTGTGAATTTATAGCAAGGTATGTTGCAACCAAATTTTGAAGGTTATGAGTTGAGAGAGGATGGGATCCTCATGTATGGACATAGAGTATATGTGTCGAATGATCATTGGTTGAAAATCCTAATTTTGCTAGAGATGCATAAGGTTCCTTATGCGGGACATCCAGGTTACCAAAAGACAATTGTCCTAGTCAAGAAGAAATACTTTTGGCCAGGTTTGAAAAAGGAAGTTGTAGATTTTATTGTGAGATGTCTCGAATGTCAGAAGGTCAAGGCTAAAAACAAACATCCAACTGGTTTTCTAAGTGGGAAGTTATAACGATGTATTTTATACCTAATTTTCCTAGAACTACTAAGCAATATTATTCTATTATGGTAGCGGTGGAAAAACTTACTAAATCTTCCCATTTTATTCCAGTGAAGTCAACAAAAAAGGCATCCAACATTGCTTATATTTTCATGTGAGAAATTACTAAGTTGCATGGAGTACCTAAGACAATTGTGTCTGATAGAGATTCCAAGTTCACCTTGAACTTTTGGAAAGGTCTATTCAAAGGATTTGGAACAAATCTGAATTTCAACACGACATATCACTCTAAGTCGGATGGTCAAACTGAGAGGGTAAATCGGGTGATTGAAGATATGCTCATGATGTATGTGATGGATAATCCATAAAAATGTGAAGACTACCTCCATTTGGTATATGTTTCTTACAACAATGGGTGTCATACATGTTTAAAGATGAGCCCATTTGAAGCACTTTATGGAAGAAAGTGCAACACGCCTGTGAGTTGGGACAACCCAACAGACTGTGCAGTATTTGGGAAAGATACACTCTGGGAAATGGAAGAGAAAATGGTAAAGATAAGGTAGGATTTAAAGGCTTCCCAATATAGGTAGAAAATCTACACAGATAAAGGAAGAACCCACAAGGAATTTGGAGTGGGTGATCACATGTTTCTGAAAGTGAAGGCCAGTCATAGTTCCTTGAAGTTGGGAAAGTGTTCTAAGTTAGCAACACGCTATTGTGGGCCATTTGAAATCCTAGAGAGGATTGGTCCTATCACTTATATGATTGCATTAACTGCGTCCTTGTGCATTCATAATTTTTTCCATGTGTCATTGCTTAAGAAGTATGTACTTGATGCTAATCATATTATTTATTGGAATGTGATTTAGGTGGAGCCAGAAGGAGTATTTCAAGTGCGATTGGTTTTCATATTGGATCAAAAAATAAAATAGCTCCGGAATCGAGTCATGGATTTGGTAAAATTCCAATGGACTTGGTACATCCCTAATTAGGATGCAAACTGGGAGCATGAGGATGCTATGTGAACAGAGTATCCTCACCTTTTTGAATTTTTTTTATTTTTTTTATGTACATGTGTATAAGATGCACTAAAGACAATGAATAAATAAGGGGGAGAGGAATGCAATGTCCCTAATCTAGAACCCTTTGTAATTGTACATATAGGCTGGTGAGCCAATTGGTACCAAGTGTAAAATAATGAACATTTAGGATGGTGATCCATTGGAATTAAGTTTTGATGTTGCACACATTAGAGAAGTGTTACCGAAGACAGGGTGCACACATTTTATGCATTTCGCATAGCTAGGTAAGTGCACACATTGCAATATGTTGTGCACACTTGGGTAAGTGCACGGTAATGATTTGGAGGTGTGTAGAATTGATTTATATATATGAATGGTTACTTTTTGAGGTCGAAGAGCCTGTGTGACTATGAGGTTGGTGAGCCTGGACACAAATAGGCCAACATGTCTTTCCATGTAAATATAATCATGATTATTAATATAATATTGCATCATTGTGAGCATACATACTCAGACGAAAAGAGATGGGGGGATGAATCCACTGAAAAATGAAAAAGGGGGAATATTTTAATAATATTTCTAGAAAAGTGTAATGTGGATATGTTTTTATCCTAATTTCCCGAGGGTAGGCAACGACTCACCAAGAGGCTTAAAGCTAATTTTGAAGGTGACAAGTGTCAAGTGGAATGCATGCAATATATATTTATGGCCTTAGTGTATTTCAAACATTATCCATTATTGGAGAAATTATTCAAATTGACGTGGTAGGCTCTCATGAGAAGAAGGGGGTCGAATTGTATGGAAAATATGATTATTACCTTATCCCAAAAAACAAGCTTATAAGGAGTTGGGGGGTTGTAATTTGGGTTACTATCGAGGAGACGTGTTGACAGACCGTGAGTAGTCTCTCTAGGTGAGAGATTGGATATTGTGAAGTGGTTTTTAGACTCGTGAGAATACTATCCAGGTGAGAATATTGTTGAGAGTTGTTCCTTGGTGCACTGAGAATTAGCCACAGGGCTCGAAGAATTCCTGTTTGAACTGTCATTGGTAATCTTGGGAAGGAAAGTGGGGTAGCTGAAGGAATTTTGAGCAGATAAGGGGAACACTTCGTTGGGTGTGACAGATGCATGGGGAATGACAGACTGTGGGCTATTTGTAGTAGAGGGCACGTAGGATTGAGCAATTATGTTGAGAGTTAGACCTTAGGGTGTATTTATAAGTATTTTTACCTAGTGGAGATGAGCCTCAGGTTGGGGGTGACCTGTTACTGAAATATTGTGAGAAACAACATCTATGGTTGGGAGGAACATCTAAGTCAAGGCCACAGTTGGTGACTTTCATAAAATATAAGTGTTCTTTATGTGCTTGTTTATCTATGTTTGACATGGGTTAATTGTTGTATGTTGTTGCATACATGTATTTTTTGTTATTATGTTTAATGTTTCTTGCACATGTAAGTATGGTGCTTCTAGCCTATATTTGTAGTTGTCCATGGATATGGAAAATTTCATTAGTCTTTCCTATTAAGTCAACCTTGTGATTTTGGTTATGAATTGTCGAGAAGAGGATTGAGTGGTCGAGTGCGCAGGATGGTAGCATGTGTACACCAAGAGGTTGGTATTTGTGTGTGTGAACAAGAATTAGATTCTACACATAGTGAAATTTTAGTTGGAGCATTACACCTAAATGGATGTGCGTGCAATGATTTGAGTTACTTTCATTTTCTAAGGTTGTTTTGAAAAGGGAATGTTTCTTCCGTTATTATAAGTTGGGTGGAGTGACTAAATATTTGGCTTATCATGTTACTTCAAGTGATACTTCACGGACTTATGTTAGATTTGAATCTACGTAGTGAAATTTTAGAGTAACATTGCTCAATAGTATGATGAGGATGTTACAGTTTGGTTGACTTAGTGCTCCTGAAGTTGAGGTTGTGTGATGTGGCCCGACCTGGGGTGGATGGGGACGTTACATTGTGGTATCCAAGAATTTTTAAGGTGGTAAATATACTCAGTGGGAGACTGGGTACGTTACACTTAACTTCAACAACAAGAGAATAACATATTCATCAAACTTTACCTCGGTCTTGCGAGACTAGTTTTTTTATTAGTCACAATCCCTAAATTTCAACAAGCATAACTCCATACCTATAATGAATAAAGCTATGAAACTTGTACCAAATATTATTTAATATCTGCTCTGAAATTTCTCCAATTTTTACTCCTTGAATCGTCCCTGAAAAGGAGTTATAGAGAAAATGGAAGACCTTACCGAATTATGGACTATTACGGAGAGTGAACTTGTATAGCATCTCACACGCTAAATATTTGATATCTAGTTCTGAAACTCACACACAACATACTAATAATTGTACTCTTTCCAATGCAATTTGTCTCATAGAATTGGGATTCTCTATGAAGAAGTTATGATTGTTTTTCCAGAACACATGTTTGAGAATAGTTTCAGGACTAGTAAAAAACCCTATATTCCGCAGAGTGTATCTTCAAAAATACAATGACCTAGAAGATGATTTTTTTACCACATGTACCTTGATACGTATTCTCAATATATCCTAAAGTATTTGAATCCATATAGAAAACAAGCTATAGAAAAAAAGGATAATCTAACCTTTAAATAACATACCTTAGAACAAATAATCACAAGACTTCATCTTCTCTTGGAATTTCACCCTTTTTTACTTCATCTTCCCTCTGAAATTCACCTCAGATCTCCTTGGTTACTTCATATAAAAATCACTTGATTTTATGTAATAAATCAACTCCTAGGTGCCTTATTTATACTAGATATGGCACCCTCTTTTTAGCGCGAAATTGACCCAAATAAAATTCGATTTAATTTTTAATGATTATTCCATTGAGGCCAACTTTACCAACACCATCCTTAATATTTATTTTAGTATTTATTGTAATGGGGTCAACTTGTAACTTCTTGTTTGAAACAAATTCTCTTCTTTTAATTAATTTGGGGCTGACTTGTCACTTCTTGTTACAACAGTTTAGGGCTTCTTAACCATACTTCGGGGCTTCCATCTTCAAGAGGGAATATCTCCTCAACCGTGAGGAACCACGTGACATACCACCTACCATTGGAAATGACATGAAAAATACTATCCATCTATGAATGTGTTACATGTATTTCAAGTTTCCTTCAATTTGTTTCTTCAAACAACTTTGAGCTTCATGACCACACCTCTAGGGCTTCTTAACCATATTTCTAGGGATTCTTGTAGATTTCTTCAAAGCGTCTTCCCATGAGGTCCATTCTTAGATATATGCCATAAGGGGACCACTTTGGAGACTTCTCCAAATACAACCATCGATTGGACTTCTTCTATGGTTGACATCAATGACAACTAACTTTCCAACAAAACCAACATTATGTACAAATTAAAGAAAACTTACAATAGAGTAATGTATAGTAGAGATATAAAGATTTAAAAATGGAAGAGGATGGAATTCCCTTGTACTAGAACAAAGTTTATGTTCCTTATTCTCCAAAATTGAAAATTTTGATTTTAAAATAAATGCAAAATGTGCCACACCATATACATCCAGGATACCAAAAAACCATTGCAACTGTAAGAGTCCAATATTATTGGCCTCGAATAAAGAAAAATGTAGTTGATTTTATTACTAGATGCATGGAATGTCAAAAGGTTAAGGTTGGGCATATACATCCAGTGGGACTGCTACAACCTTTCCCATTCCTGAGGGGAAATGGGACATTGTTACCATATATTTCATTACTAAGTTTACCGAGACAAAAAGACAACATGATTCCATCATCGTGGTGGTGGAAAAAATTACAAAGGCTACACATTTTATACCATTCAAGATTACTCATAAGGAAACCAACATTGCATGAAATTATATGAAAGAAATTTCTAGCCTATATGGTGTCACTAAGGAAATTGTATCTCACAGAGATACCAAGTTCACTTCCCATTTTTGGAAAGGGTTATTCAAAGGATTTGGAATGAATCTGAATTTTAGCACAAATTTTCATCCAAAATTAGATGGGAAGATAGAGAGGATCAACCAAATAATTGAAGATATGATAAGAGAGTATGTAATGGATCAACCTTTCAAGTGGGAAAACTATCTTCATTTGGTTGAGCTTGTTTATAACAATGGGTATCAAGCATCATTGAATATGAGACCATTTGAAGCCTTGTATGGAAAAAAAATGCAACACACCACTGAGTTGGGATAACCCAACAAAAAGAGCTATTATTGGGCCAGAATTGTTGAGAGAAATGTAAAAGTAGATGGTAAGAATAAAGCAGAATTTAAAGACTGCACAATATAGGGAAAAGAGCTATGAAGTCAAGGGCATATCACATAGGAAATTTAAAGTGAGGGAGCATGTGTTTTTGAAAGTGAAGGAAAAATAAGTTCATTGAAATTAGGAAGTTTCCCAAAGTTGGTTGTGATATATTATCGACTATTTTAAGTCTTAGAGAGGATAGGACTTGTTGCATACATGTTTGGATTGCTTGCATACATGCTTGGATTTATTGCATCCATGAGAGTTCATAATTTATTTACTAAAGAAGCATGTGGCTGATATTAACCATGTGATTTATTGGAGCGTGTTTCATGTGGAGCACGAAGGGGACTTTCAAGTGGAGCTAGTGCACATATTAGACTTGTAGGAGCTTGTCCATCCTTGTGGACTCATAGCCCCAACATGGGCGTGGCTTTTTGTAGATATAATTGATTAAATAGAGTCTATAGTGATCCATGTGGATATTGGTGACCACCCACCTATCCCAACTGGCTCAAAATAGTTCTTTGGCAATTTACTATTTTTAGCAATTTTTCGGTTCCTAAACTTTCAGGCCTAAATGATGTTTTTTCATGATTGGGTACCTCAATGATAGCCAAAGGTTCTAATTTAGAGCCCAAAATGAATCTACTTGTCGATACCTTTCCAATGAGCTATCATGTGCCCCAAACAGGGATCGTATGTTAAAGTAATGACCCGGGGAAGTTGATACACCAAACTACCCAAAACGAGGTCCACAAAGTTGTTGGCTTTTAATATTCCAGGGTTAGGGTTTTGGATTTTCTTTATGTTAAAAGGGCCTTTGGAGCCTAATTTTAACAATCATCTTATGGTGAATGAGCGTAGCCATCACATCTCTTCTTAGAGATAAGATGCCACCATTCTAGCGAGTCTTTCACTCTGTAATTTTACAGTTTTGTACATTTCACTCATTAATAGAAATTGTGTATTACTGTATATATTTTCCTCTTGTTATATACATCCGATATATCTCTATTATATTATTGGATCTCTTACAATATATTGGTATATTTCTGTTATATCTTCGCTCTCATTTCGTGCTCAAAATAATCTGGATCATATAGTTGAGAGGAACATCCTTTGTATTCAACTGGTTATGTAAATAGTTTTTAAAAGATAAGTGTTTTAATCACCATGTCATTTAAATTTTTAATATATATATATATATATATATATATATATATATGAATGTTGGTGTGTGCACTAATTGTTGATGTACATGTTTAAATCAATTTCATTCATGAGTTTAATTATTAATGATATTTTCATGAGTGTGTATCTCATATAGTTTATATTTCCGCACTTGAATCAAATGATAGACGATTTCGTAGTAACGTGGATCGACCGGGAAGTTGGGCATGCTTTTTTTTAATACAAATTGGAAAATTTTTATTTATAAAAAGGGCACGACCGAGGCTGCTAAGTACAAAAGAGAAGGCTGGAAAATATTCCAAATCCCAACATCACTATTCTATCCATATCCAAAAATTGCTTATAGATCCTATATTTTTTATCAGTTAATCTAGATTCTATTCTATAACCAAGAGCCAAAAAACATTCAAAAAATAAAATACATATTAGTTGATGTGTAAATTCATTCTAGAGTTCTTCCTTTATCTCTACTTCTGTTGGAGTCTCCACAACCATGTTCATATCAGGTAGCGTCCTCCTTTCTTTTACCTCATGGTATTCAATATCTCCCAGAGTCTGCTTAGTCATTGATGCTTATGAAGGAGAGGTCCTCGAATCCAATTGTCTTTGCAATGATTCTCCCTACCTGCTAAGGAAGTCCACTTCATCTTGGAGTTGGCCAATTAACATCTGGTACTGATCCAGGGTGTTAAGATCGAACGAGATGATCGAGATGTGAGAGTCGACCTTGATAGAAAGACGTAGGGCAGAGGTAAAAGTATCCTCCATAGACTCTGCCACCTCTCCTTTCTGGGTTTGCATATGATCTTTTCCTTTATCCATGATTATAGCCTAGTATCAGAGTCAAATTCAACAATATATGAGACCGCCACCAAGAAATGACTGACCGATCTTACCAACATAGAATTCCAACCCACGAGCAACCAAATTTTCCAGAGAGAGATAGAACTAAATTGCTTCCCAAGGAATCCACTACAATTGTCCACTAAACTTCCTGTCTGAATGGAAAGAACATGCTTAGAGCCAATTGAGACGTGATATTGAGAGGCAAGACTTATCATAGACATGATGCAAAAATGGCTTCACAGAGGAGAAGACTTCGACCACAGAGGATTCCGAGTGAAGAAGTCACCTTGGATCTTTCCACTAAATGAATTCAACCAACCAAGAACTAATCTGTTATGCATCCACCATTGAGAATTCAGTTCCTGAGAGGAGTTGGGTGATTTTTTCACCTTGGTTATCAAATAAATAACTTGACCCCCATTATGAGGTTGAACTTGAAAAGAAAGCATGCATACATTCACGATCTTGTATAATTTCCCATACTCCAAGGGTCCAAATTCTTTCATGGCCTATACTTCCAAGTTTCGCATAAGACCTTTCTTCCATACCTCCTATGCACTCGTCAACAATATCATCATCGCAGGGGGTGGAACAATATCCCATCATACTTCCTGTGATAAATTCATAGAGGTTGAAGTACCATCGCCAGAGAGGAGAGACCAATTCACATCTGGGAGCATGATTAGCAAAGATTGCTACTTGACCTTCCCCATGAGAGAGATCTGAATGAGGCATCTTCTCGAAAGCCCTTGAATTCTTAAGCCTAGATCCTGGGTTTGCATGTCATGCCCGTGTGGCCCTCCTTTGCCAATGTCTACATGGGACCTACAATCCCCAATCCTTTGTGATGCTTCTGACATTAGGGGGGCTACAATTTTTTCACTTCCTTGGAACCTCAAAGAACCAAGAGTCATACCAATTGATCCATTTGTCATTCTATCTGCTTCTTGATTATTTTCTCTTAGGATGTGAAAGAATTTAGGTGTGGTATTGGCTAGGAGAAGACATATTATATCAATAATTCTCTTTATATTAGCGTATTTGGGGACAAACCCTATGAAAAGGTATCTAATGGTATTTTTGGAGACCCCCACAATAGAAATTTGGCTAATCTAGTATGTCTGCATCAGTAATAATCCTTGATACACCGCATAGGCTTTGGTCGCATTGTTTGATGCAATGCCCAAATTCTAGCAGAAGTCCAAAATTTGAGTTTCGAGTTCCTCTAGGGGCGTACAACACCCTTCCCACACATGCCTCCCTGGGTTTTATTTTGAAGCACTGTCAAAGCAGAGAGTGTATCCTGATTGAGATGTGAGCCACAATTTAAATTCTTGAGGTGATATCTGATGTTGTCATCTTGATCTTTGGGAAATTTTAGGGGAAATGAGAATTTTGACATTTAACTTAGTCATCCATAATTCTTCTCCTTTATCTAATTTCTCCACCTTCTCTGCTTTTATTCTTCTAGTGTTTAAGTACTCTGCCATTTGATCCAATGCGTGGGAAAGAACTGACGAGGAGGAAGGAGTTTTTTGAAGATAACTTTGTTCCTGGCCAACCAAATTTGCCAATAGACAAATTTTGGGGATGTCTTCCAGATACAGTGGAAGACCGGTTTCTTGTAAAAATACCCCTTGTAAGATTTTCTCCATTTTCCAATCAATACTTTGCACGATGTAGGCTAGACTGTATTATCCTTTAGCTCCAAATATACCATATGCCAAACTTTTTTTGAGTATTGACATTCTAAAAAGAGATGTGATGTCGATTCCTGGGCTTGTTACAAATTTCACATATGAAGGGACCTAAGAAGCCTCAGTTAAGCAGGTTTTCCCCATTGAGTAGTTTTTTATGAGATAGAATCCAACCAAAGATTTTAACCTTGGGGAGCCCATTGATGTGACAAATTACGTGCCATGTGATAGATTTTTCTGGAAGCATGAGTTGCATGATTAATTTTTTGTATCCCTTATTAACTGAATATCCAGAAGATCCCCATCCCCTACTATCCCTTTATTGCATATGCACTGGGTTTGAGCCATTGATAATGAGAAGAAAGGATTGGACGTCCCCAAAGAGATGAGGAGGAATGATTCCCAGGTTCCGACCCTTCCAAATTCCATTAATATGCCAGGATGAAATGTCGAATAAAGTGAATTTCCCTTATCTTGAAAGCCACACCCGAATAGGTGCCAAGGATGAAACTTCTTTGAGGATCCCTGCATTAGAGAAGAGGTCCTCCTGTAGATTGATAAAATTGGCATTCCCTGGGATCCGGGTAAGAGAATCTCGAAAGAAAGGAAGGGAGGATTTTAACAGTTTCCAGATAGGAGAGCCAATTTTATTGTCTGAAACTAAGTCGATACATCTGCTTCAGTTTCTTGCTAGATACTTAGGGAAAATTTCTTTCTTCTACCAATCTTTGTTGCCCATGACTAGTCTCTAGAAAAGATTTTTCCCCAAAACAATATTTACCCTTTCTGGGTCACAAACTCCGAGCCATCCATGCTCTCTGAGTGCACATACTATGTTCCAGTTTTCCATGTGGAATTTTTTCTCATTGAGTTTACCTCCTTGCCATAAGAATTTGCAAATAATATTTTCCATGGAATTTTTTATACCCATTGGAGCTAATAGAGCCGAGAATTGATAAATTATGAAGGAGGAAAGAAATTCTTTCACCAGGGTCAACCTCCCATCCATATTAAACCAAATTTCCTCCCATTTTTCAAACTTATCTTTTATTTTTTGTAGAATAACTTTCCACTCCTCTCCTAGGAGTGATTTCATACTAACATGAATTCCCATATATTTGAAATACTTCCATTCTACTGAAAATGGGAATTGAAGAATACTGGGCTATCCTCATTAATGAAAGGTCTCTTATATACCATCTATAGATTTGGATCATTTTTTATTAATAACTCCTCCTGATACCTCAACATACTGGTCTAAAACCAATTTAAAGCGGGTGACCATTATTTTAGAGGCACCTCTTATCAACAAGGTGTCATCAACAAACTGGGAGTGATTAATTCTCCTGACACCTCGAGCAATGTTCAGGGCAGGGATAGATCTAGATATACATTCATAATCTAATCTTATGCTCAAATATTTTTCCATGAGAACATACAACAAAGGAGAAAGAATGCATCCCTTCCTTAGGCCTCTAGAAGCTTTAAATAAGGGAGCTAGCCGACCGTTGATCAAGGGGGCTATCCAAGGATTGTTAATACAAGATCCAATCCAAGATATAAAGGATTGATTAAAACCAATTTTTTTAAGCTTGCAATGAGGTAACTATGATCAACTCTATCAAAATCATTAGCCATATCAATTTTTATGACCATACCCTTTTCTCCATTTCTGCAACTAGAGTGAATCACCTCCTTGACCAAGATTATATTTTCCTAGATCTTCCCTTTTTCAACAAAGCCCCTTTGATTAAGAAGAATGAGAGATGGAAGCATGGACTTTATCCTCTTTGCAATAACTTTGGATAAGATTTTATAAGAGACATTGCAAAGGGATATATGATGGAATCTGTCAAAAGAAGTGGCATTTTTCTCCTTGGGAATCATGGCTAGAAAATACGAGTTTGTGGCACCACCCATCCTAGAGGATTTTTTAACATAGCGAACCATTCTGATGAAATCAAATTTTATGATTGGCAAATATCTAATATATAAGTGCAGAGTGAAACCATCTGAACTCGGGGATTTATCTGGATCAAAATGTTTTATAGCTTCAAAGATCTCTTCTTCAGTTATCTCCTTATTTAATTCAACATTCTCCTCCTCAGATACCAGTGAGGGAATGTGGGAAATGAATTGATCACATTTCTATTGATCATCTTCCCCATCCTTTGCATACAGGGACCCAAAGTGTGTAGAGGATGCCTTCTTTATTTCCTCGAAGGAAGAAATAAGCTCTCCTAACTAGGTTTTTATTTCTTCAACTATGTTTCTCCATTTCCTTGCTTTGGCCTAATTGTGAAAGAAGGTAGTGTTTTTATCACCTAATTTCAACCACAAATATCTAGATTTCAACCTCCATATTATTTCTTCATCCTTGAGAGATTTCATGTACTTTTGAAAAGCTTCCTTTTATTGGGAAAATAAGTTTTCATTTATTTATGAACTATCCATATCTCTTTGTAGTTCTTACATTTGTTTTTTACACCTCTCTACTTCTTCTCTTGGAGAGGAGGGAGAATTATTAACCCATTCTTTGATAGCCTATTTAGTCCTTTTTATATTTTGGTCCCAAATAAAGACATGGGAGCCAACCACCCAATTCCTCGAAGAGAAGGAGACTATGGGGGAGAAATATGAGTTTTTCGACCACATGGGATTGAAGAGAAAAGGGATGGGCCCCAAGTTTGCCTCTTTCTAAAAAGCCAAAGGGATTGGACTGTGATCCGATCTTCCCCAAGGAATAATATGAGAAGATACTTTAACCGAAAGAAACAAAAGGGGACTATTGATGAGGAAGATATCCAACCCAACAACAATATGCCCCTTCCCAGAATGATGATTACTCCATGTATATTTTCCTTTATTGTGGTAGACATCGAATATGTACAAACTTGACACCATGTCCTCCATTCTTTCCCTAGAGGGGTCTCTGACTATGGAGCTCCCTCTTTTTTCTTGTACATGCATAGTGGTGTTGAAATCTACAACAATTGTGCAATTTTGATGAATCCCATAATTCTTGATGCCCATCAATGAATCCCAACATTCTACTTTCTCCCAGTAGTTATTAGGCATGTAAAAATTAATGATAGGGTATATCTTACATGAGGGGAGATTTTTTAGCTTGACCATTGGCCAATGTGATGCCTCAAATTTTCTTTCTTCACAATAGAGAATTGCATTCCATAATTTACATATGCCTCCTGATGCTCCTCTTGCGCTTATTGCTGCTCCGATACTCGATCTCCATGATTTTTGTAGTTGATGAAGGGCTTCAAGCCATTTCATTTTAGTCTCTCGGATTAAAAGAATTTGGAGTTTTTTTGTTCTTATTAATTTTCCAATTGCTTCTTTCTTAGATTTTAACCTTAGACCCCTACAATTCTAGGAGACTATCTCTATTACTTATTGATAGATTTGGGTACCCCCCCTTTAGAGGGATGAGAGGAGTTATGACCCTTTGCAGGGGCACCTTTCCACCTTTCCCATCCTTTATGTATACTTCTTCCAAGGTTGCTTATATACCAAGCTATTTATCTCTGTTAGCCTCTTTTTCCCTTTTGTTTCAACTAGATTTCCTACCCACCTTTTTCACCTTTGAGCTTTGAGAGAACTATTTTTCTGATTCATCCCCGTATTCCTTCTGACTATCTTCTTCCATGATAACAGGAATATTAGGAGTCCCACGAGGGGGGATATTTATAGGGGAAGGATCCCTAGGTCTATCTACTCCTGTCTCTTTTTTATTTACTAATTGTTCCACATCTCTTTCTAGGTTAACCTGATTTCCTTCAAAAGTTTCCTTCTCCCGTGATTCTATTGTTTTTGCTTCCAGATTTTCAAGGGCCACATACTTGTTTCTTCTACTTTCTGCTACATAATCCTCATTCGTCAGGGATTTCCCTTTGTTAGGAGAGGGGGGCGAAGGGGTCACTGATTTCTTATGTTGTGGCGTCTTCACCTCGTTAATGGATTATTTTCTATTTTGTTGGTTGTCATTGCTCCTGATGCTTTTCTTCTGGTTGATATGGTTTTAGCTTGGAGCAATTCTTTGCAAAGTGTCCATATTCGTGGAAGGATTTGCATTTGAATGTGGGTTTCTCATAATTGAGTTGCTAAATATAGGTCTAGTTATCTAGGGTGGGATGGATAGCCTCTAGTAACCCCTTTTCCAGATTTAATTCCACACAAAGACGAGCATAGGCTTGCAGACTATCTCATGGCTCGGATCGATTGATGTATCTTCCCAGTGTGTTTCCTATATTTTTCAGGGTTTCATCACTTCGGCAATGAAGGGGGAGAAAGGGAAAGTGAACCCATACTGGGATTGTTGAGGGAATGCCATTTTCTGGGATGAATTCTGGCATCCACTTATTTAAATACATTCCTCTGGATCCCATAAAGTAAGGACCGCTCCTAAAGATCAGATCTCTGCAACTTTGTTTTCAAAGAGAAAAACAAAAAAACCCTTACCACAGAGCGCTAATGACATTTGACCTTGGATCTTTTTCCTCCAGTTTATATCTAACCATTGGGCCATTTCTCTCAGTAAGGGACACAAACCCACAAATTGTTTGATCAAACTATTTTCTGCCATACGAAGGGGAAAAGGACAAGAGGACGAGTAGTGCACATGAACTTTGGGTATCTCATCTAATTTATTCACAAAGAGGGATGGCGGAGAAACTTGCATATTTTTGAAGTATGAGATTATTAAATCCTAGAAGGTTGTAATGTCTGGAGATGAGGAGGAGGGAGGAGGGTCTCCTCCCCCGGAACCAAATTCCATGGAGGCTGCAAATTCTAAACTCTTGATGAAACCCTATCCACCCTCTAAATAGTTTTTAGGTAGTTGGGCATGTTGCAAAATGGTATCAGAGAAAATATTTTGTGGTAGTGTGCCTCAATGAGTATTTGGGGACATTACATCACATTAGAAAAG
>ML801950.1:0-39081 GCA_009831015.1 Picea engelmannii | reverse complement strand
AAAAAATTTAATCATGACATGAATCTTTTGAACATCTCAATTTCAGTCAAGAAAGAACTATTTTTATGAATACAATGAATAGGTAAATGAGTGGAAAATTAAATGCTTAATAAGTAGTATAACTTGATGGAACATCTATTTTTATTATACCAGTCGCAAGACATGGTATATAGGGATCAATATCACGTTGATTATTTATTAATTCATTGCGGACCAAAAAATTGAGTTGATTTTCTAAGTTTTACATTACATTTTCAATTTTTTTATTTTTCTTAATTGTTTAAAAACATTTTTTTGACATCTAATTGGTTAGTGAAACCAATCCATTATTGCCGAGTTGATGGCTACTAAAAAAAATTTGAGCAATATTGCAATTAAGGTAACTGTTGCTAAATGTTTGTTTCAAAACCTAGAAAATAAAGCGTGACATTTTTTTCACTGTCTAATGTTTAGTGCATGAATGCTAATCACCAAGTGTTATGCCAAGTGTTCACCCTACATGAATGTTAATCACCAAGTGTTTGAAGTCCACTTTGTTTATATTTACTTCAAACTGGATCCTCACATAATTGTATTGCTTCCTTACCTATGTTTCCTTACCTGTGTTTTTCTTGTGCTTTGCGAGAGACCCTCAACGAACAACATGTTGATCAAGCGATGGAAGAGAGAACCTTCAAGGTAAACTACTAAATATGGATATGTAACTGGTCGGTCTTGCACCTAGCTCTGCTATTTTTTCTTTTACCTCTTATTAGAACTATGAATATCTTCATAAAACCGTGATTGCTATTATTGAATGTGTTTATAGGTGGAGGAAACATACCTTTAAGATAGAATGAAAGTAGAAGTTATTCAGTAGTCAAGGAACGGAGGAGTCAACAAGCCAATTTCATGCAGCTGAAATCTCATGCTTCTTTGAAATATGCTACTTTGCTTGCCCTCCTTTGGGTCGAGTCCTCCCCCGATCGAGGCCCAGTCGATAGGTTCAATGTTGCATCGGAATGCAGGTTTGTTTACTTTTTTGGTTCCCTGTAGTACAAATTCTGATAGCACGAGAATAACTATACCCACGCTACTTCCAGGACCTACTGCACTTATGTCAAACCATAAACCTCCCAAGTTGATCTCCCTGCGATTTGATCCTTTTAATGATCTGATTCCAATTTCCAATCCTTCTACTCGTGAACCAATTGATTTAGTTCGAAATTCTGTCACTGCGATCATGTTAGTTTTTTTCCCCACTGACACATCTTTAACATCTCAATAAATTATAACGAACCTCAAGTATTTTGATGAACTTTAACCATCGATCTTAAGCTCAAAACCCTGCACTGTAATTTTATTTACTATGCTTCTCGTGCCATATTAAAATTTTCCAACCTTCATAGTAGAATTATAGTAATCTATAACTTCATTTTAAACTCAAAAGAATCATTTCCTCGTGACAAACCAAGATTTCCACTCTCATGTAGAGTAATCGGTAATGCATGAATGTTGGTGTTTGTCAGATGAATTGATCTGGGAACTCCCTTTATTCATGGGTTGGCTGGCAACTCGAATGTTTGTTGGACCAAATCTTAACTGTGCATTAGATTAAGTGGAAGGATCTCTATGATGTTTTGTCTGTTGTCAGTTCTTCAATAGGGGGTTAAGGCTAGTTATTCTTGCTTGGCCGGAGAGAGACACAACCCCTACATGAACTTCAATTCGATCTTGTGCAAATAATCCGCCTGGGTGTGCAGTGAACGAACAGGTGCTACGAACAAATATGTGCCACGACTATGTGAGCAATATCATCAAACTTTGCTTCAACTTCTATCCATCTGGACCATACTTCTCGTCGGCTCTCTATCAAATGGTTTTTAGTGGCGGTTATTTAATTGATATGTGTAATGGCAGTTATTCATGAAGTAAAGTGATATTTTAGAGAGACTTTAATCTAATTCCAATCATCGAGCTATTGGCCAACCATTATATATTGGCCATGCTTATTAATCTAGGAATGAAAAATTGGTCTAAGCAATGTCAAGATAAAGCAAAACATAACCCCCTAAATCTCAAGTAAAATTCAAGACTTTCTTACTGTTGTGATAAAAGCTAACATTGCTTGCTAAGATCAATACTTGCCTTTAAGCCCTAACCAGGGACTGGACGTTATAGCCTTAAAGTGGACCACTTTAAGTTAGAACTTGCTTCGCCTCGTGGCTGAATCTATATACCTTTAATGATCATATCCCGCACTAGCCGATAGGCAAAAGCTTGAATCATGAGTCGATCAGAAGCACTAGGAAGAAAAGCAAAAAACTAAATCCCCACTTCAACCCCAAGTTGGTCTCGTTAGCCTTAGTTGATGTTCGTCTCAAAGTTTACGGATTCCCCACTGGCTATCTCATCACAGAGGGAGGGGGAACAATTCCTACTCCCTAGTTAAATAAAAATAGCTATGCATTGCATTTACAGGTTAAGAATTTATACAGTCATACATGAATTTCATGAATTTGATTTAGCTTTTATAGGATTCATGGATGTCATGTACTTCGCGTTCCGTAGATAACAATAATATATTATAATGTCAAGCTCTAGATTTTTTAAGCGATTTATCCCTCCACGTAGCATGCATGCACAAAGTCACTTATGTGAATCAAAAATCATGTTCCATGCGTATCTCTCATACATCGAGTGTCTCACCCAGAAATGAGTTACTTCTTTTCCTACCTAAAATGCAACCAAATGCTGCTTGCTAGTGATAGAGCACATAGTCTAGCTCACCCACTGATCCCAAGGACCTCACAAAGCAGAAGCACCAGTTTTGATCAAAGATCATTCGAGATAAAGGCGCCTCCTCTTGCATGGTATATTTCGTGGTCTGCATAATCATTTGTTAGCCATGGTATGTAGGTGATCTCAAACACTTTGTTTCACATGGTTTTACATTCTCGCGAGCACTTGAAACACAACGTGGGGGTATTCCTCCCAGATTGTCTTTTTCTTGATGGACCAATTAAATATTCCTCGTGAGTCAAAAGGATAAAACAATATCGAATGCAAAATTATTGCCATTGTAAAGCAATGGAATTAGGATGGAAGGATTGTGTTGTTACTTCTTTAAATCTTACATATTCCTTTCTAAACTGTGTTTTCTTTTGTAAGCTTCAATGTCAACCTTTTGTTCTCCTTTTTAAGCTTCAATATGAACTTTCCATGTTCCAGAGACATCTCTTCTGGGTTCAGTTATTTTATTAATAAATAACAGTTAAAATCATGATTTCGTGAAATCATGATAAATTTGTGTTCCATTATGATCGCAGTGAACTTTTCTTCTCGGTTTTCATCAAAATACTTTCGCTCTCACAACAATAAGAAAGTATCAGTATAATTAGAATTTATAGGAACATAAACCAGGGCCCAACAACGAAGAAGCAAATCGATATTTCATAGTCAATTCGACATTTTCGAAGCATAATTTGTCAGACAAAGCATACTCTAGCGTTATGCGATTAGTAAGGTTACTCCTCCGTTCCAAACTACAACACAATTTTACCATTACTGATACTTTGGATGCATATCCCACCAAAACGTCATGTCCACGAAATTTCAGAATACAATTTTACACGTTACACAATTCTCTATATTTAGCCAAAGTCAGTAGAGTCGTACTCGCTGCAAAACCGTATCAAAAACTACTACAACTATTATTTTATTATACCTGCATAGCGGCATGTATACGCTTCCATGCAACCTTGTTATAATATGGGAAGAATTATTTGTGGATAATTTAGTTCAAAGTGGTGATTGTCTATTTTTAGTTTCTAAGTTGGATACACTAATCATTGGACTTTTTAATATGGCACAAAATATGAGTAAAAGGAAAATTGTGTGTAACCGTCCCATAGGTAAATTGGGTGCAAATCAGTCCAAAAAATATTAGTTTGAAAATATATAGTAATTTGGATCAATTTAGAGAGTTTCATAGTTTACTTTGACTACATTATCACTAGACAAAGAATAATTATAATTATGTCTAAGTATGTCTAAGTATGTCTAAGTATGTAGCATTTGGCTATAGTTATTAGAAAACAAAACATGAGCATAAGTCATCATATATCATACAATTGAAAATGGAGATCTATCCTTTCTAGATTTCAATCCAATCTTCATCATCTTCATCCAACTTAATGGGGTTAGATGAGGTTCCCTCTGGAGTAGCAGTTTGATCCTCAATTTTCATTGGAGCTTGTTAGTATTCCTCTTTGCATGGTAAAAATATTTGTAGGTTGAAAACAATCTTACATACTGCATCAAAATTCTTATGAAATAATTTCAAATCTCTGATGATGTCCCATTGCTACTCCCCTTTCTCCTCTACAACCTAGGCTATGAGGTATTTGATGGTATAATATAATTCTATCATTTTGAAAACATTTGTATCTCTAGACCTTGAGAAGCATGAATTTGGAATCCAAGCTAAGTATTCTCCTTCCAACTTTGAATTGGGTGTCTCCCTTCTTCTCCATCCTGTCTTTTTTTTTCTTGATATTTCTAGAAATTGACTGTGGTAATTCCAAGCCACATGCATTGCCTTAGCTTCATCCCAAGTGATTATTTGACTAGTCTTCCTATGATGGGAGATTTTTGCAATTCGCATGTTCTTGGTGCATTGGCCCTCTTCTTGTATCCCATTACCACAATTAAAGCCCTCTATTTTCATCCTTTCATGTTATGTGTACACCGAGACTGGGACTAACCGCCTATAAAATGAGCTAAGATGCTACCTACACTAGTATGATAGACACCTCTGTTCGGTAGAGGAATTTCCTAAGATACCACCTGATACCTAGGCATATAGACCAGGAACCCATGAATTGCAGACCCCCAGTTCAACTTTGTAAACAATAATGAAAACTAAGAGAAAACTGAGAGTGGAGTTACCTCTAGTGAATTTCAATAGCAATATGACAAGGATCCATAGAGAAAATGACCCCACTACAAAAATTTGAGCACCATAGAATTTTAGTAGACGAGGGACTCTTAAGTCAACCAAATTAACTAACCAGATCAACCATTAATTCCACCTCTATTTCATGCCTCCAAACCCTTAGATGAATGCTAGGTATTGAGAGGTACTAATATTTCCATAGCCATCCTCCTCCATCCCTCTTGATAAATAATGATTCAGAGAAGCCCTATACCCTACAATGAACATGAAATCTTCCCTGTTTGTGCCATCATACAAACTGCAAGATATTTTAATGGAAGGGAGGGATGCAAGAATAGGGCATTGTACCATACTCTCGTGTTCAATGAGTATTATGAGTGGAGGATCCCTGATGTGGTGGTGTTCGGATGAAACCTAAGCCCCTTCTTAGGTTGGTGTGTTGTCACCCCATTCAGGGGGATTATCAGACACTTCAAATGGAAGAGAGAGGATAACTTATTATTTCAAAAAAAATTAAGTGAGGGATATGTGTTGATTTTACCCCTCTAACCAACACCCGTTAATTAATTCCAAATAAATCACTTATTAAAGAACAACTGAGTAATCAACTAAACATTACAACAAAATCATAAATAAGGAAACCAAACTCTAGAACACAAGACACAAATATTTTTGGGTAGAAACCCATGGAAAAAACCTTATAGGGAAAACCAATACTCGGAAGCTTTTTTTATTGTCAAAACAGAGCTCCTATAATAGGGATAATGACCCACAGAGAGATATACAACTATAGAAAAATTGGTAAAGTACGTACTGTTGTACTTCCCTGGAATAACATGATTTTTGAGGTATACATGCATGTCCTTTAGCTCACCCGCATATACATGCATGTCTCCACTGGAATCCACGTACACGTACGTAAATACTGTATGGAAACCTTCGTACGACGCTACCCTTTCCTATGGCTTCACTTTGTTGAAATCCACCTACGGCTACCTTTGTTCTCTTCTCCTTGACCTATATGATCACTAGATGAAAATCCTTCTCCACCTATCCAATATATTGAATCAAAGTCCTTCACCCAATCAATGAGATCTCCTCACTTATATAGTGTAAGAAAAAATATTTCTTTTCTTCTACACTCTCAACTAACTTCACACTAACAAAAGTACTTATTTTATATATTTGTGTAAAATTCACACCTTGGTCTCTCAACAAAAGTATCCTCTCCTTTACTCTAGCCTTGTTGTTATAAGATTGAGTTATGACCTAACCCTAATATCTAAATTGATTGATGGCTGAGATTACTTCTCACCTCACTTGAGATCAATGGCTATTATTTAATTCACTAATGTTAATTAAATCATCTTCCTTAAATAAAACTCAACTCACTAATAAAATAATTTTACTTTAATAATTACTTTAATTAATGCAAAGTATCACACTTAGAATATTTTGGATGACTTACACATGCTAGACACCAAGCTAATGTGTAAGTGCTTGTCTGATGTTACACGCATCTAGACTCCCTCTTAGTGAGGAATGCACTTATCCCACCTGGATTTGGCTCTATCTTCACTACCAGATCCTCTACCATGACTAATCTCCAATCCACTTGATTGGTTGCTCCCTCTGAAACAGAAGCTATCCCTGCCATATCGCTCGGACCCACCTTTGAAGACTTCCCTCTGAACATGCTCCTAGAAGCATCCTTCTCCTAATCATCTTTCATGGTCATATCGAACCATGAATCCTTCTTGACAGACTTGGAAATATGCTCCTTCCCACTTGAACCTGAAGGACGACTTCCTTTTAGCTACTCAACCTTTAGAGATACCTACTCCTTATTCGATGCCACTCTGCTACTTTCCAATTTAACGCCAAAAAAAATTGTCGTGTTTGAGATAGATCCTCTGGGATTGATCAATGGTTGTCCATCCTGTAAAAATACGTCAAAACCCTTCTTCTCAATTGTTGAAACTGAGATCACACTCCTCCTAAGTTCTAGCACCCATAACACATTTGTCACTCTGAACACACCTCCTGAATCCATCTAGAATGGCACTATTCTAGATCCCCTCACTGCATGCTTGGTCCCCATACCAAGTCCCACATGCATATCTGAGTAATATTATGTGAAGCTCTTGAACAACTCTCATGCTCCTATTATATGACATGTGGCTCCACTATCTATTAATCATGCACCAGTTGATATGGTGTCGAAGGATGTCTAAGAAACAAGTAACAACTTTGTTTTTTAAAACTTCTTGGTGAACTCCTCCACTTGAGAATTTGTCGACACAACTACCTCTGGTTGTGTCTTGTTTCCACCCTTATTCTCATTCGAACATTGCCTTGCAAAATGCCCAAACTTGTGACATGAAAAGCACTTGACTTTTCTCATGTACTTCTTCTTGTTTTCTTGAGAGATAGACTCTCCACTGGAAATATTCTTGAACTTGCCTATAGTGTCCCTCATCTGAACCCTTTGTAATTGTACATATAGGATGGTGATCCATTAGTACTAATGGTTTATGTAATGTATATATAGGATGGTGAGTCATTGGCATTTGGTTTTGGTGTTGCATTAATCTAAGTAAGTGCATAGAGAATTGTTATCAAAGACAGGGTGCACACATTTTGTGTGTTGCAGTCACTTGGGTAAGTTCACACATTGCACCATGTTGTGCGCACTTGGGTAAGTGCGGGGTAATGACCTAGAAGTGCGCAGAGTTGAGTTATATATATATATATATATATATATATGACTGCGTAAGTATTGAGGCCAGAGAGCCTATGTGATTATGAGGTTGGTGAGTCGGGATGCAGATAGGTCGATGCACCTATCCATGTAAATATAATCATGGTTATTAATATAACATTGCATCACTGCGCTCAAACATACTTAGAAGAAAAGAGATGGGGGGGCAACTCCACCGAAAAAGGGAAAAGGAGGGGAATATCTTAATAATATTTCTGAAAACTATAATGTGGATATGTTTTTATCTTAAGTTCTCGAGGGTAGGGAACAAGTCACCAAGTGGCATAAAGCTACTTTTGAAGATGACAAGTGTCAAGTGGAAATAATGCAATATATATTGTTGGCCTTAGTGTATTTTGGGAGGAATTTTTCATTATGACTATTGAGATTGATGTTTCAAGCTCTCGTGAACAGAAGGGGGTCAGATTGTATGAAAAATATGATTATTACCTTATCTGCACAGAGAATATTGTAAGGAGTGGTGGGGATATAATCAGAGTTACTATTGAGGAGGTGGGTTGATAGACCATGAGTATTATCTCTGGGTGAGAGACTGGCTATTGAGAATTGGTTGTCACACCCATGAGCATACTCTCTAGGTGAGAGTATTGTTGAGAATCATTCCCTAGTGTGATGAGCATTATTCGTGGGGATTGGAGACTTCCTGACTGACCTGTTGCTGGTAAATTTGGGAAGGGAGGTGGGGAAACCAGAGGACTATTATGCAGAGAAGTGGCACACTTCATTCGTGTGACAGGTTCGTGGGGAATGAGGGACTGTGGTCTAGTTTCAACAACAAGCATCTAGGACTGATCAATTCTGTTAAGAGTAAGACCTTAGCCTATCGTTATAAGTATTTTTCCCTGGTGTAGTTTGATTCTAAGCTTGGGGGTGACCTATTGTTGAAAGCTTATGAGAAACATAGTCTATGGCTGGGAGGAACGTCTGACTCAAGGACGTAGTTGGTGACTTTCATAAAAGATAAGTGTTCTTTATGAGATTGTCCTGTTTACTATGTGCATATTTGTCTATGCTTGATATGGGTTAATTCTTGTCTGTAGTCACATATAAGTAATTGTTGTTATTATGTTTAATGATGCTTGCACATGTAAGTATGGTACTTATATCTTGTATTGTAGTTGCACACGAGCATGTGAGTTGATGATAGTGTTTCCTATTAAGTAATCTTGTGATTTTGGTTATGAGTCTTCAAGAAGAGGATTGGGTGGCTGGGTGCACAGGAAAGTAGAATGTGTGCACTAGGAGGATGGAATTTGTGTGTACGTTCAAGGAATTATACTCCACGCACTATAAAATTAGATTTGGCGCATGACGCCATGATGGTTATGCACACGGTTGTGTTGTTTGATCAATATGATGGTTCACATAGTCATTGAGTTACTTCCACTACTTAAGTTTGTGTTAAAAAAGAGAATGTTGCTTATGTTGTTACAAGTTTTGTGGCGGGTTTCAATTTTGGGTCGAGCGTGTTACTTCAATGTTGGTTGTGGAGCCTGATTATCTTCCTGATTCATAGGTCTTGTGTTTTTCAGCCGTGTTTATACCTCATGAAGACTTTACACCCCAGAAGTATGTACACTCTGAGGGAAATGTATTGCGGCTATGTATTATGGTGAGTATTGTATTCTGAGAGAGGAGACTGTCAGAGAAAGAAGAGGAAGTTACAACGGGTTTTCTGTAGGTTGTATCCCTTCATTTGCTGGATAATAATAAAGCAAGGACCTGGAAATTTCTCTGGTGGACGTAGCCCACACTGGGTGAACCACGCAAATCTATTTCTCTATTGTATTGTGTATCTTCTATGTTTTGATTCCAAATTTGTTTTATTTTATTGCTCCACAGTCCTATATTTTTAACATTCAAGTGATACTGTGTGGACTTGTGTTTAGAGTAGAATATGCGCAGTGAAACTTTAGAGTAACATTGCACTGTAGTATGTTGGGGATGTTACGGTTTGGTTGACTAATAGCTACAAAAGTTGAGGTTGTGTGACGTGGCCCATCCTGGGGTGGTTGGGGACATTACATTCCGGTATCATAGTTATTGGTTCAACACTGGAATTTTATGGGCTAAAGACTAGCATGAAATATATGTGTGCGTTAAGAATTGGTGTTGCACAATGCAAATTTTAGTTTGTGTGGAAAACCATTAGTGCATTGTATAAAGTGGTGATGCACGCAAAGAAAATTATGCACGGATGTGCACACTTGAATTTGGGGTGTTAAAATAATACAAGAAATCTGATGGAAGGATTCTGACAAAATGGTGCAAAGTTTTCAAGTAGTTGTAACATGAAATCATCTAAAAAATCTTAATTTCCTGCAAATTTTGCATAATTATCAGCAATCACAGCAGGGAAAAGTCAATGCAGAAGGTTAAAAGAATGGAAGATGCGTAGAGGACTTACAATACTGATGATGAATTCATAGATCTATATGTTGTTTTGGGTGTTGATGGTACCAAATCTAAGGAGGAACACATGAACTTGGTAGAAACCATAAAGGGACAGTAGAAAAATGTCCAAATCTATAAAGATGACAATGAAAGGCTTATGAGATCCAAGGAGAAGCAATATGACTTCAAGGTCAAATTGATGTAGATCCTGGACAAAATAGAAAATAAAATGGATAAGGAGACAAAGTCGAGTAGGTCAAGAAGTTACATATCTCATTATGATAAAAGAAGAGAAGCAAGAAGTGTTTGTAGGCATCAACCTCACTCACCAAGGAATTCTTTCAGGAAAGCGTGCAGTAGCTCGAGTCCATCTCCTATCAGAAAGAATAAGAGAAGGACTAGGTTGGACGAGCTACAAGGAGAAATGAATAAGATTAATCCTCCTACCTTTGACGGTGAGCACAAAAAGGATGAAGATGCAGAGACCTGGTTGTTGGGTATGAGGAAGTACTTTCAACTGCATAACTATTCTATGTAGGAAAAAAGGAGAATTGTTATTTATCAACTCAATGGGGAAGCATCAATGTGGTGGGATCAGTATGTACAAGTGCAACACATTAATGAGAAGAAAATGACTTGGAGGGAGTTAAAGAGGAATTTCCAAAATAAATACTTAACCAAGTGGTACTATGACAAGAAAATGAAGGCGTTATTCGAACTCAAGATTGGGAGTATGACGATAGATGAGTATGGAAGGAGATTTTTAGAGCTGCTGAAATATGTGCCTTTTATCAAGGACGAGTAAATGAATATTCATAGGTAATTGAGTGGGTTTCCCTCATTTATCATTGACAAGATACAGTATGATAATCCTAAGACAATGGAATAAACCGTAAGACGTGCTACGTGTCTTTATGAGTAGCAAAGGGAAGACCGACTTTCCAAAAGGCTTGGGAAGATAAGATGAAAAGAAAGGTGGAACAAAGGAAGAAGGGGGCTAAGCCATCATTTTTCATTAGCACTGCGTAAGGACAAACAACTCTCCTAGAACCCAAAATGTCAGAATCAATGGGACAAAATTCATGGCAACAACCTATCCAATGTTGCGGTCGTGTCAAAAATCATATGCGCAGAGATTGCGCTCAAATAGGAGATAAAGTGAGGATTGTGCATAATGTTCTGCAAGCTATGAAAATTGAGGAAATAGGTAGAAATGTGCCAAGGATTTACGTCATGCTAGATAACAAGCAGGATGAGTTTCAGTTGCACATGATCGAGGTAGAAGGTAAGATTAATGACCAACCCATTTCTATTTTAATAGAATCAGGAGCTATTCATAGTTATCTAGATCCTAAGATGGTGGAAATATTCCATTTTCCAAGAATCAATCTTGGAAAACCGTGGTTGGTGCAACTAGATACAAGAGAAAAAAGGAAAATTAATGATATGGTTAAGGCATGTCCAATGGAAATGAGTGGAATACACACAAAGGCTGATTTGTATATTATACCTTTGGGCTCGTACGATTTCTTCATTGGTAGGGATTGGTTAGAAAATCACCATGTTGTCCTGGATTGTTACACTAAGGCATTCACTTGTTTGGATAAGGAAGGAAATTTCAGGTTAGTTTAAGGAATTCCAAGCGCTGTAACTATAAGAGAGTTTTAAGCCTTGCAACTGAAGAAATGTTATGAGAAATGATGTCAAGTATATGTAGTGCATATGGAAGACGAATATAAGGATAAAGTGCCAAGTATTGAAGAATTTGCAGTGCTGAAAGAGTATGAGGATCTCTTTGATACTAGGATTTCCTCCGAAAAGAGATATTGAATTCTCTATAAATTTGATGTCGAGAGCAAAACCTGTATCCAAGACTCGTTATAGGATGAGTATTCTAGAATTTAAGGAGTTGTAGATGCAACTTGAAGAGCTTATGAAGAAGGGGTATGTACGCCCAAGTGTGTTGCCTTGGGGTGCACTAATTTTTTTCATGAAGAAGAAGGATGGTACACTGAGACTATGTATCGACTTCAGGCTATTGAACAAGGTAGCAGTGAAGAACAAGTATCCTTTTCCAAGGATAGATGACCAGTTTGATCAACTGAGAGGCAAACAAATAATTTACAAGATAGATATTAGATATGGTTATCACCAGATGATAATTTAATAAGAAGACATCAGTAAGACTGCCTTCAGAACAAGGTATGGTCATTACGAGTTTACAATGGTGCCATTTGGGTTGTCGAATGCACCAACTATCTTCATGTGTTTAATGAATGGAGTTTTCAAAGAGTACTTGGATAAGTTTGTCGTCGTATTTTTGGATGACATTCTATTGATGGGTCTAAATTCGTCCGACAACAATAAGGGGTACTCCGCGGTACACGGTCCCAAATAGACTATGCATCGTTTGGATTAGGATTCCCATCCAGAATTTGGCTCGACTACCATTAATACTATTTTGGGGGGTTTTAGATGGTTACAGACTAGTTTGTCAATGAAGATGGATGATGAGTGGATATGCAATATAAATATGTAGATTAATACTATGTATGAAATGAAAAATAATCTATTACTAATCTACTCTAACCTATCCTAGATAGGAGAAAACTAAAGTAACGGGCGAATTGAAAAATGGAACTGATTTTTGTGTAAACTCATACATAGATAGTTGGAATAGAAGAGAAGAATTAGAAACAAGTGTGTAAACACACATATAACCAGATTAGTCCAAATTACAACAATTCACACATTAACAACTCAAAAAGCTTAAGGCACAAAGGTATTTGAAGAAACACTTAAAACTGAAGAATATCACAGATTGCATAAGAATTCATCCATAAACAAACTAGAATTCTAACAATCCATATGAACAACATTCATCTTCACTTGAAATAATTCACCACTTAGATTAATTCTCATACAAAAGAATTTATTTTTCAATAAATGTCCCTGAGGGCTTCTCCTTATTAGTAGTTTCAGCAGTAATACATGAAAAATCCAAAGAAAACTCTTCAATTTTAGTTGACACCATGTTCCAAAAATAGTCCAGAAATGCACAATGTTTGAAGAGACAAAAATCCAATATACAAATGGGCCTCCACTCTACTTTATACAATTTTCTAAGTAACTCCTAGGTGACTCTTCACCTTCTTCTTCAAGAAGCAGTTACAAAAATGGTTAAGCTTCCTATTCCTAATGACAAGTGTATAATAAGGACAAAAATGAGGTTGGTTGAGAAAAATACAAAATACAAAATAGGTGTTGTCATCACTAAGCCACTATTTTGTATTCACGAGTTTTTTCTTTGATGTATGACATCCATATTTCTATTTGGTCAAACAAAGATATAATTCTTCTGTAAACTGACTGCTCCAAAGCTGCATTATTCATGGCCATACTATCTTCTAAAGTTCTCTTGTATTTTGTCAGCGTGGTCATAAAATCATGTATCGTGGTATGAAGTTTTACTGATTGCAGCAAGTGCTGACATATAAGGTCAATGGTGATGGTAGTGGTTGGTTCAACCATAGGTCTCCTTTGATTTGTGTTGTCATGCAGCTTGTCTACCAACTCCTCTATTACAATATTTTTTCTGAGCTCGTCTAACTTTGGCAGTTTGTTGCTCTTGATCAATTCTTGTGGAACTTCATGTATCCTTAAGCATATTTCCAGTGATTTAGTAACCTCCCTATTGATTTTCTGGCCCGCCTATTAATAATGGTCAAACATATACATGTCTATCCGACTCTATTTTTGTATTTTATTTCGCTGGTCTGTATAATTATGGGGGCATGCTGGAATTTTCAGCAATCCATTTGTCGATGTCATCAATTCCTTCTCAGATATTTTTGTATTGTGTTAGCTTTATCTGTATCTAATTATTTTTCTCAATTATTATCGTAGTTTCATCTTGAAAGAGGTGCAGGTTAGCATACATGTCTATGATGGCTTCTTCTAGCTCATTTCTGACCCTTTCAACACTAACCCTAAAACTTTGAAGGCTTCTTTTTTCAATATTGACTTGTTGAAGCTTTTCTTCCAGTGCCTTGATCTTTGCTTCTTTCTCTTCATTCTATTGGCACAGTATCTAAATGTTGTCTACATTGGAATTCATAAATGTGGATCCAACTGTAGATGTAGCTATGGTATATTCCCTTACATCTCTTGTCACAGAAACGTGTGTGACAACCAAGATAGGAATTCCTTCTGTCATCGACACTGTATTTACATGTTCATGCACAATTCGACATGTCTTGTTGTCACAGGTGAAGTTCCTTAAGTCAAGACCTCACTTGGTTGGAATGTCTCCCAGAGCCCAAGACTTAAACTGCCATCAGATATGTTTGTTCCTATATATGTAGTAGACATTTCTAGGATATCTATTTCCATTGGGTGAGTGTCACCCCCTCTGTCTTCTGTGTCTTTTCATTGTCTCCCAACCTCAACCTATTTTTTTACTACCTTTTATGCTCGTTCTGGTGCATCTATTTTTGTTGCTTCCCTTTCTACTTTCTCCTTTTGCTTGACTTCTTTCTTTGTTGTAGCTTTTTCCTCTACCTCAGCTCTAGCCTTGACCTTGTTTGCATCAATATTTCACTTATTATTTCCTGCATTATTTTTCTTTTTTAAGACTCTCTCTTTGTCCCTCCTATTTTTATCATCTGATCCTTCTTCTACCTCTTCTATTGAAACTAAATGTATCGATGAGGAAGTACGAGGAGATCGCTCAACTTCTTCTTCCTCTTCTTTCTTCTTGTCTTTCTCTCTATATTTTTCTTCATTTTTTATCCTTCCTCTTAGTTGGCCATGCTTATTGAATATGACATCATCGTAGGTTCGGGCATTTTGGTGTACTTCCTCTTCCTCCCAAATATATGTGGTATATTCCCAAGGCAAACCAATCTTGTTGAAATGTTCCCTCACAACGTTTTTGGGGTCATGTCTCTTGTATCGCTCTTCCCCAAAGTGATAAGATAACAAGGTATTTACCTCTGCTTGGGCCTTCTTAGTATTTTCAAAGAAGTAATTTCCAACATATAATGGAAGCAAAGGCTAAATTGCTTTCTTCAATTGGTATAAAACTCCTCCAACTCCATGTATGATGGTCTAGTATGCCACTTCTTGGAGTACAAGTCTGTCGGGTATAAACCGAGGAAGAAGATGTGGTGGTTTCATTGTAATGTATACCCTTATATAATTGTCATGATCCATGAGATACCAATCTCCAATTCTCCTTATGACAACTATGGCCTTGTCAGTCATGCATGGGGGAGTGGCGCAAAAAATGAACTCGTATAATGGGGCTAGAAAATGATCACATATTCTCTGGTATTCTTTGCGATACTTGTGCTAAACAATCACCTTACAATATACATGAATTCTTGTGTCAGATGGTTTCCAACACCACCCCATCCTAGGGTATTTGTGAGTTGTGCACATGATGTCCAATAAGTAGGAAGACATATGGAATCTTGGAAACGCTCCTAGTTGGGCTTCCTTTACCGCAGATATGGCCACCATGATATTCTCAAACAAGATGTCTTCCTAGTTGAATAATGCTCCCTCATCTCCACAGTAGTATATTAAAGGCATGTAATATAGCGAGAATTGTGATGTGTCATGTTTCCTGATGTCCATTAACTCCCATATTTCTAGACATTTAAGAGGTCAGTCACCTGAATTTGATCATCTCCTAGAAATAGGAAGAAAGAAAGAGATTATTCAAAACCTTCAGTCTAAACTTAGGAGATAAATTTTTTATTCTTCCTCTGAAATAACAAGTATTTCAGTCTCCTTTCCTCGGAAATCCACAATGACTTCATCTGGTGGTGGTTTTGGTATTTCTAGTGGTTCTACATCATCACCAAATTCAACTTAATAGGAAGTATGTACAACCATTATAATCATGTTTTTTTTACTATTAATCCAACCAAAGTAATTAAACAATTTAGTTTATTCAAATTTGAAGAAGATCTAGATGCTACTCCATGGCATGTATCTTCTCCTCTTGATTTAACTTCAACTACAAATTCCATTCCTAAATTCAAAGATCATTTTCCCAAGTTTTCAAGAAATGACACTATATCAGTCAATGAGCATATCATTTCCTTTTCTAATGCTTGTCATAATATAGGGGGAAATGATAATGATATTTCTATGTGTCTATTTGTCAATTCACTAGAGGGAAAATCTATAATTTATTTATTTGAACTATCGCCAAATATTTTCTCTACTTGGGATGAATTGTCTTATTGGTTTAAATCTACATATGGACAACCCCAAAGTATGATAGATAAACTTAAACAATAAAATAACATTGTTTATAACAAGGGTGAAACCATCAAATCATTCAATCTATGTTTCACTAAATTGTATAATTAAATCCCATATTTAATCAGACCTCATAATCAAGTCGCTTTGATGCATTACTATAATACCTTACCTGCACCTTATAGACATAGGCTTGAAGAAAAGCAGGTTGATATTTTAGGATCTACTTTATAAACTTGCTTGGAATTTGAGGAATAGTTGTCTAGGACACGTCTTCCAAGTGAAGACTATATTAAATAAAATGACATGTCAATTGTTTTGCATTTGGTACAAGACATGAGCAATCAAATGATTGATTTTGAGAGAAAAGGGGTGAATTCTACGTCAATACCTATTGAAACTTCTAAGAAAGCTTCTTTTAGAAATCAATCAACTAATTTTCAATCTAATATTCAACCAAAGGCTATTCTTTCAAGGATTTGGTGCAATTTTTGTGATGATAACCATGACAAAAGTACATGTGAGGTCAAAAAGAGAGAACAAGAGAGAATATTTGGAAAAAAATATGATACAACTATTGTTGCCTTATATTGGGCTCCAAAAGAGGACATGATGATGGTTGATACTAGAAATAAATCATATGTAAACAAAGGGAAGGGTGCCCTCCCTAATACTACTTTTTCTCCAAGTTCATCCTCTGAACAAATAAACCCTCAGGTTACCAAAGGTACCCAAATTCAAGAGGTTTCTACCTCTTCTCCTTCTTCTTCTAAACATAACATTCTAAAATATCTATCTACAATCAAAGTAGATGCATCATTACTAGATATGGTCACCGTCCTAAAGAAGCAAATGCATTTGAAAATTTTTATGGAAGGTAAAACTTATACCATAGGAAGTTTATCTGAAGACTCAAATGAAGAAGAATTGTATATAAATAAAGTAGCTTTATATAACCCTAGGAGTTATGTAAAACATCCTCCCTTCTATGTTTTAGTAAAAATAATGGATAACATTTCCCATTGTTGCTTGATTGATGGTGGGTTAGGTCCCAATGTTATGTCAAAGATTATCATGGAAGAGCTAGGTATTTCATGTACCCATGAGAATTAAAAAATCATGTTGTCTTATAACAGTCAACAACAAGTTACAATTGGATAAATCAAAGACGTAACATTAGTATTGTGTGCTTATCCATAAATTAGAACTACATGTAACATATAGGTCATAGGCATACAATTTAGTAATTATTCTATCATTTTAGGAGGAGATTGACAGACTTTGACTGGTGGGTACATTTGTTTAGATGGATCAAATATGTCCCTCCCTAAAAATGGAAAGAACATCATTGTCCTCAAGGAAGGATGTATCTAGCCATATATTGAAATTCTTCTGTAGACTCATGTAAATTATATTGAGGAAGACCTCGGTGTATATTCAATCTTTCTTTAAGAGGATAGTGACTTTGTTTTACCCTCTTCAGAACCTAAAGATGGCATGTGGCACATGCACTTTGATGGTGACTATTTGATTGAGGGTAATGGTGCATGTATTATATTGTATTCTCCTGTAGGGAAAAATCATTATTTTTCTTATAGATTAGAATTTGCTTGCACAAATAATATTATTGAGTTTGAAGCCTTGATCCTCGGTATTGAAAACAATTTAAATATTGGTTTCTATCATCTTACTGTGTTTGGGGATTTATAGTTGATTGAAAATATGGTTAGAATACTTTATACTCCCTCAAATAAGTTACTGAAAAGATATATACAAGCAGTTTGGTGTCTCATTTAAATTTTCTTGTCCTTTAACATCACACACATCTGGAGAGACCTAACTTCAATGGTTGATAGGATTGTTGTTTTTGTAACAAAACCTTAAATAAAATTGCTTCCTTAAAGGATTGATTGTGAGTTTATGTCATTATATCGTTTACATTTACGAAAAATGTATAATCTTAGAATTTTTTTCCTGATGATGAAAGTATTTGTGTTTTTCTGTAGAATGGTCATATTAAAAGAAAGGAAATCATATCTTTAGAAAATGAAAAATTTCCTAAAGGAATGACTCCTCTAAAGAGCTCATTTGCATCCAATGATGTTGGAAATAAGAAGAACAAGGAATATGAGGAGTAAAAAATAAAGATAGGCAATACTGTTTCGCTAAAAAATAGGACTCCTGATAATCCAAAGAATTTGAAAATTGGATCCCAATGTTCATATGAAGAAAAGCAAAAATTCATGGAGTTATTCTGTGAATTCAAAGATGTATTTTCTTGGTAATATGAGGATCTTCGTGGTTTGATCCTAATGTCATACATAATGTTATTCCTATCTAGGAAGAAGCAACGCCAGTTAGGCAAAGGAAAAGACCTATCAATCTTGCCTTAGAAGAAAAAATCATAAAGGAAAGTGAGAAATTAATTCATTCTCACATTATTTTTCCTGTAAAATATTCTAAGTGGGTATCTAAAATTGTCCCAGTGCGGAAGAAAAATGGTGATATCATATTATGTGTTGAGTTTCGTGCTTTGAATAGGGCAATTGTAAAATAAAATTTTCCTTTTCCAAATATGGAATTAATTTTGCAACATGTGGCAGGGTCACAAATGATGTCCCTTCTTGATGGTTTTTCAGGTTATAATGAGATTAGAGTCAAGAGGGAAGATAAATACAAAACCACATTTACTACTCGTTGGGGCACATTTGCATCTAAAAGAATTCCTTTTGGTAAATAAATGTAGGTGCTACTTTTCATAGGGCTATGAAAATAGCCTTCGACGATCTTACCAATAAGATTATTCAAGTTTATCTTGATGATTTAACTATCTATTCCAGAAACTGACAATATCATTTTGATCATCTTATAAACAATTTATTGCGTTGCAGAAAGTTTGGAATGGCATTGAACCCTACAAACTCAATCTTTAGTGTCACACAAGGTAAACTTCTTGGTCATATAGTTTTTTATTCAGGAATTAGTATTGATCCCAATAAGGTTACCACTGTGCTTTTGAGAGCTTGTCGACGTTTCGGATCCACAACAGGATCCATCTTCAGGACAAAAAAGCCTGAGGAAAAATAAGAGAGGAACCCCTAATAAATAAGGAAGAGGCCGCTGGAAAATTAAGGTCGGCAGAGTGAAACCCTAGATTTGAGGAGATTTTAAAAAAAATATTTGATAGTGATTTAGTTGATTAATGGGTTTAATTTGATAACCCGACGGTGTTAGTATTAATTTCTAGGGTTAATTTGAAGAGGTAATATTAATGGTGCGATTATTAATGTTAATTTTAAGTTAGTTCTAGGGTAAATTTAGGGTTGATTTAATGAGGTGGCAATAGTATTATTATTGTTACCCTAGGTTTGAGGAGAATTTTCAAAAAAATTATTTAAAAATGATTTAGTCAATTAATGAATTAGGTGGTTTTAAATTTTAAATAGGTATTTAATATTGGTATAGTTAATTAAGTGGTTTAATCCGACAATGTTAATATTAAATTATAGGTTAAAACTAGATAACCATAATGTGTTATTGTTATTAATACTAGTTTTATGTTAATTATAGGTTAAAGTTAGGGTTTATTTAATAAGGTGGCAATAGTATTATTAATGTTATATTAGTGTTTGGCTAAGTGAAACCCTAAGTTTGAGGGGATTTTTCAAAAATATTTAAAAGTGATTTAGTCAATTAATGAATTAGGTGGTTTTAAATTTTAGGGGCTAATTGATACTATTGTTGTTATATTAGTGGTTTAATATTATTATTATTAGTTTTATGTTAATTATAGGTTAGATTTAGGGTTAATATAATGAGGTGGCGTTAATATTATTCTTGTTAAATCAGAGGTGGAAGACTAAAAGTTGGAATCAATTAGGTTGGTTTTGAAATGGTTTAAGGTTAAGTTAGGTTCAAGGTTAAGTTAGGTTAAGTTAAGTTAGGTATTTAATATTGGTATAGTTAATTAATGGGTTAGGTGGTTTCATCCGACGGTGTTAATATTAAATTATAGGTTAAAACTAGGGTTAATTTGATGAGGTAGTGTAATATTATTGGTGGTTTAAATTGATAACTATAAGGTGTTATTATTATTAATATTAGTTTTATGTTAATTATAGGTTAAAATTAGGGTTTATTTAATGAGGTGGAAAAAGTATTATTAATGTTATATTAGTGTTCGGCTAAGTGAAACCCTAAGTTTGAGGGGATTTTTCAAAAAATATTTAAAAGTGATTTAGTCAATTAATGAATTAAGTGGTTTTAAATTTAGGGGTTAATTGATACTATTGTTGTTATATTAGTGGTTTAATATTATTAATATTAGTTTTATGTTAATTATAGGTTAAATTTAGGGTTAACATAATGAGGTGGCATTAATATTATTCTTGTTAAATCAGTGGTGGAAGACTAAAAGTTGGAATCCATTAGGTTGGTCTTGAAATGGTTTAATGTTATTATTAATGTAAGTCAAAGGGAAACTTGTAAGGTAGGTTGGTATGAAATGGTTTTAATGAGGTTGGTTTTTTAATGAACAGGTTAAGTTAAGGTACGGGAAAGTGAGCAGAAATGGTTGAATGTCAACTCAAAGGCCTTTGTTATAATTGTGATGACAAATATTTTCCTGGGCACAAGTGTAAGGAACAAAATCTTTTTATGGCCATCTCGGAGGATGTTTTGGAAGATGACGTTGAGGGTCCCCTTGTGGCACCCACTGATCTGACCCCTCCCTCTGACCTTCTCGAAGTCAAACTGGTCATTCACCTGAATTCTCTCATTGGATTCTCTGCTCCCCAAACCCTCAAGCTAATTGGTTACATTAAGCATAGGAAGGTCATCATTCTTGTTGATAGTGGAAGCACCCATAATTTTATTCATCACTGCAATGCCCAAGAAACTAGTTGCTATATATGTGCCATAAATAATTTTCAAATCATGATTGCCAATGGTAGGTCCATGAAATGTGGCAGGCATTGTGAAAATGTGCATCTCCAAATTGGTCAGTACCACATGAAATATCATATGTTTGCTATCGACATGGGAGGTTGTGACATTATGTTGGGTGCAGAATGAATAAGGACTTTGGGTCCCATTCTCATGGATTTTAAGGTATTAGCCATGCAATTAAACCAGGAGGGACAACAATATAAGATCCAAGGAATCATCATTGGTTACCCGGAGATCATCAGTTCCCATCACATGGAAAAGATGCTCAAAAAAGGTCATTCTGACATTATTTCACAACTCCATTCCATTCAATCCATTGGGACACCCTATGTGTCGCATGATCTCCAATCCATCCTCTCTAAACATCAAGTTATCTTTTCCACTCCCCAGTGACTCCCTTCTTCCCGTGGTGTTCATGATCATTCCATTTCCCTTGTCCCCGACAATATTCCTACCAATATATGTCCCTATCATCATCCCTTTTCCCAAAAAAATGAAATTAAGAAATTTGTTCAAGAATTGCTCAAAGCAGGTGTTATCCGTCCTAGTATGAGACCCTACTCTTCTCCTGTGGTCATGGTCCTTAAGAAAGAAGGTTCTTGGTGCATGTGTCCTAACTTTCGTGCCCTCAACAAACTCACCATTAAAGAAAAATTTCCCATTCCTATCATTGATGACCTCTTGGATGAATTAAGTGGTGCCCAGTTCTTTACTAAACTTGATCTTCATTCTGGCTACCACCAGATACGTATGAATGAGGCAGACATTCCTAAGACTGCATTTCGAACTCATGAGGACCACTATGAGTTTTTGGTCATGACCTTTGGATTGTGTAATGCTCTGTCCACTTTCCAAAGCCTCATGAATCATGTCTTTCATCCTTTTCTCCATCATTTTGTATTAGTTTTCTTTAATGATATCCTCATATATAGTAAAACTTGGACACCCCATCTTGCTTATGTGGATCGAGTTCTCCATCTAGTCTCTCAACACCAATTTTTCCTTAAACAATCTAAATGTTCTTTTGGCGCCTCGAAAGTTGAGTACTTGGGTCATATTGTTCGCAAGGCCGGTGTTAGGGTGGATACTAAAAATATTGAAGCTATAGAGGATTGGCATCACCAAAAGACTCTCAAAAGATTGCACAAATTTATGGGTTTAACAGTTTATTATCGCAAGTTTGTTTAGAATTATGGAAAGATTGCGGCCCCTCTCACTGTTCTCCTTAAAAAGAATTATTTCACTTGGACTCCTGTAGTTTCTCGGGCCTGTCAAACCTTGAAGACAAACATGTGCACTACTCCAGTCCTAGCCCTTCCTGATTTCACAAAGACCTTTGTCCTAGAATGTGATGCTTTCGGGAAAGGAATTGGAGCAGTCCTTATGCAAGAGGGTTATCCTTTGGCATTTACCAACAAGCAATTGTCCGAGAAAAATTTGGGTAAATCAATCTATGAAAAGGAAATTTTGGATATTATGCATGCAATGGATCTTTGGCACCCTTATCTATTGTGGAAATGCTTCCAAACTAAGATAGATCATCAAAGCCTTAAGTATTTTCTGGAACAACGCCTTTCCTCCCCAGAGAAACAAAAATGGGTGACTAAGCTCTTTAGATATGATTATGAGATCATTTACAAGAAAGGAAAAGACAATGTGGTTGTTGATGCACTTTCCAGAAAATATGAAGATGAAGGGTCACTTTTTTCCCTCTCCTTCATTGTACCGGATTGGCTCCAAGTTGTTCGCCAGGAATGGCTACACGATCCAAAATTTTCGCATCTGAAACACCAATTGTAGGCCAATTCTCCTATTTCCCCAGGATACTCTTGGCACAATGATGAGATTCGATACAAAGCTCATTTGTTTTAAGTAAACAGTCAAAACTTAAATCCACGTTACTTTCTGAGTTTCATGCTACACCCACCGCTGGGCACTCAAGGTTTACCAAAACCTATGACTGGGTGAAACGTTCATTTTTCTGGGATGGTATGAAACACGATGTTCGCAATTTTGTGGAAGAATGTGATGTTTGTAAATGCAGCAAGGGAGAAATAGTCAAAACTCCTAGAACACTACAATTGCTTCCTATTCCACCGACTATTTGGAGGGATATCTCTATGGATTTTATTGTAGGCTTACCTAAATCAGGCAATAAATCAATCATCATGGTGGTAATTGATCATCTTTCCAAGTATGCTCATTTATGTGCTCTTCAACACCCATTTACAACCTCCATTGTGGCTCAACTTTTCATGGATCAGGTCTTCAAGCTTCATGGCATGCCTCATTCTATTGTTTTTGAACGTGACCCCACTTTCACCAGCAATTTTTGGCAAGAATTGTTCAAGCTACAAGGCACCCAATTGCATCTCAACACAACTTATCATCCCCAGACTGATGGTCAAACTGAAGTTTTCAACAAGTGTTTGGAAACATATTTGAGGTGTTTTGCATTAGAATGAAAAAATCAACAGGCTCAATGGTTACCACTAGCTTAATGGTGGTACAACACTTCTTACCATACAGATACTTGCATGAATCCTTTTGAATCAGTATATGGACAAAAGCCACCTTCACTTCTCCCATACTTTCCAAGTGTCTCGAAGGTCCAAGCGGTTGACCAAATGCTTACATTTTGAGAGGCTATTCTCCATACCCTCAAAGATAATTTTATCATGGCCCAAAATCACATGAAGCAACAGGCAGATCAAGGTTGCTCTGAACGTCAATTTCTAGAAGGAGACCATGTGTTTCTTCGACTACAACCTTATAAGCAAAATTCCCTCAAGGCCTACCATTGTCAGAAACTAGAGCCCAAATTTTATGGTCCTTGTACCATTCTCAAGTGTCCGAGACAAGTGGTCTATCCATTAGCTTTTCCAAGTCATTCTAAGCTCCATCCTGTTTTTCATGTTTCCTACTTAAAGAAGGTGATTGGAACTAAGTGTCAAACTCAAACCAACCTTCCTAAGTTAGATGAAGAAGGATCCATTTGGCTACAACCACAAGAATTTTTGGACCAGTTTGAGCGTCTTCTAGGTCAGTGTACCATCAAGGAAGTGCTAGTCCAGTGGAAAGATACAACTCTAGCAGATGCCACTTGGGAACTAGCTACCATTCTGTAAAAATGTCCTCGTCTCAAGCCTTGAGGAAAATGTTGTTTTTAAGGGGGAGGACATGTTAGGGACCTAACCCCTCACGTAGGTAGAATAATACATTTCCATGTAATAAAGGCCAAAATTAATAAGGCCTAGAAATAAGGAAGAATAAGTCAAATGTAAGAAGACCTAATAGAAGCTTTCTCTTCTAGAAGGATCTTCCTCTAGATTGGTCTTTTGGATAGACATATTTATTATAAATAGGAGTAGAGGGTATGAGAACTTTTTTCTTTGATATTATTGTAATAGATCACTACTCTACTGGAGGTTTCCCCCTCAAAGAGGCAAGTGAACATTGCTCTCAGTAATCAAAGTGCTCTTTCTGGTGCTATTATGGTATTATTCTGGTATTATTGTGGTGTTGTTTTGGTTATATCATTGTTTATCTACCATTTCTAGCTAATTACTTTTGTTCTGATACTATTTTATATCTAGAATATTACAGGATTAGATTTCATTGGTCCCATTAATCCTCCATCCTCTGCTAAGAACATTTTTATTCTAACAACAACAAATTATTTCACCAAGTGGACTAAAGTTGTACCACTCAAGCATGCACATGATGAACATGTAATCATTTTTTTGGAATCTTATATATTCTCTCATTTTGGTCTTCCAATAGAAATTATTTGTGATAATGGACCAACTTTTATTTCTTCAAAATTCATCCAATTTCTTAATAAATTTGGGGTGAATCATTTTACTTCATCCACTTACTTCCCGTAAGGAAATGGCAAGTTGAGTCTACACAAAAAAATCTGATTAGGATTCTAAAGAACATCATAAATGATAAACCCCACTAGTGGGACACATTAATCATTTAAGCATTGTGGGTAGACTGAACTACCACCAAAAATAATACTGGCCATACCCCCTTTAAACTATTATATGGTCAAGAAGCTATTATTCCTATGGAACTTGAGTTAACCTCCCTTAGATTATCTTTGCAGGATGAAGAATTGAATTCTACAAACATCCCTCAAAGGATAAATTCTTTATTGGCTATTGAAGAACAAAGGATTCATGGTCTTCAAAATCTCCAAAAGAGACAACAATCCGTTAAAAAATATTTTGACAGGAAAGCCAAATCAACTACATACAATTGTTTTCTTATATGACTAATGGTTCACATTTGAAGCACTATGTCGAACATGACTGGTTCTTATTTTATAGTGTTTCCTGTATATAGATTTTATTTATGTTTGGACAATTTTGTTGCTTTTTAACTCTCTTTTAGATTTAAAACCCATTTTCTCTTTCCATGTTTTGATTTTAGTTTTTGAGTCAAACTGGATCAATTGAAGTTGTTAGTCTGATTTTTTATTTGAAAATTTTTCATTAATCCGTTCTAAGAAAAACATCAAAGTCAAATGAATGGATTTCAATTCGCAACACTACTTATGTAGTTTTTCTATACCTATAGATGCCTTTCTCGAACTTCATGATTTTCTATTGTTACCTCTTCTTCTTCCCCATGCTTCCCTCCACGAGTGAATCATCCCAAGAGCACATCAATTTTATTTTACAAAATCTTTGAGAAAGAGAAGTCAACAACAAACTAGGCTTTCATCTTCAAAACAATAACCAAAAAAACTTTCTGAGTTCAAGCCTTTTGTAAGCAAAGTTCCTTGTGGAGTTTCCATATGTTGACTCGAAATTTTATCACCTAATTTAAAAAAGCTCGCAAATTATTGTGAAACCTGTGATTATAATTATTAAATAGCTAATAGGTGGGCTCCCCATTTAAATAAAATTGAAAAGCATTTATTTTAAATAATTTTTCTCAGTACTTATACACTTTTTGTTTCAAATATGGGATCGTTAAAGTTATACGGATATGGAGAGCCTCGACATGTTGATATAATTTAGTTTTGATTTCCTTTCATATTCACTTGATAACATAGCATTTATAAAAGAATATTATGAAGTCCATGTTAAGTTTTTGTCATAAATGAAAAAAAGAGTTTATGGTTATTCTATTCATGCAATTGAAAAAATAAATAAATGCAATTGAAATAAATAAATGCAAGTGATATGATGCATAAAATTTTCTCATGCATAAGAAGAAAACTTGCCATCAAAGTTATAGTCTATTTGTCAATGGTTTGATGTCCCAATTCATTTAAAGGTCCTTTATGGAAATGAACTTATGTGATAAATGATACAAGTTATGAGTTGCAAGGTTTAAATGGAGGATATGATACCTATGGTTTGTATGCAAGACTATATATCATAATCTTGGGTCAATGGTAATGTTGTATATGGTGCATGGTTAAAGTTTTAAAAGTTGGTTTGTATGTTATCGTTGTATGGCATAAACTTTGAACAATCCATGTGATATGATGGTCACATGACTCAATGCAGTGTTTGAAAACAATGATGATTTAACTCTATATTCACATTGTGTATTTGGTTAGTTAGATGATGTGACAATGGAAGATTTTTATGATTGAAATTTTGACATGAATATGTTTTCGATGCTCACCTGGATTTGGGCTTGAATTCATGATTGATTATGGAATTTGGCAGAGGTGGACTTTAGTTGATGTGGCATATGTGTTTCATGATTTTCTGTTTGTGGTGAGTAGTGGAGCTGGCCATGCATTGAATTCGACGAGACACGAGCATCTACTCCACAGTACTGAGTCTCACCTTACTTTCTTGTGGGTTTTTTGAGTTTTATTTCATTTTGTTGTCATTGAGAGAGCTTAACGCTCTTGTTGCTAAGAAACCCTCGTTATTGGTGGTTGTTGTAATTGTTTTGGGCTCTCGACATTGGTATAAAATAACGTTTGAATAAGGTATGAATTCATAGTTGGTTTTACATCTCTTGCAATGCATTTGTATTTATACTGGTTAAATTTGGCTTTGGTATGCATATTATGTACATGAAAATGTCTTCTTCTCCCTTACTATGCCATTTCTTGAAGAAAAATGAAAGGAAACGTATTTTGTTAAAATAATTGTTTGACTTCAGTTTTTTTTTCATATTCATGCTACCTCTTTCCATTTGTTCTTGACTAATTCAATGGTAAAGTGTGAATAGAAGTATTCGGTTTTCATTGTTGGGTTCATATACAAGTAAAAATCAACTCAAAGATTGATTTATTCTTACTCGTTATATTTTTATGTTGAATTTATGAAGAATGAAACTTACCTAGTTCGACTTAAAGAATAAATGATATGGATCTTTCAATAGGGGAGAAATAAATATTGTATATGTTTTCGACTTCAACCCAGGTTATGAAAAGCCACATTCACTATAACAAAAGCCTTACAACCTAGTCCGAGTTTTCATTTTCTTTCTTTAACTAAGAATACTTTTGGGTGGAAAAATTTGGATGTGTTTTTTTAGTATTACAGGTTATGTTCAATAACAGAACTCGAACCCTGGTTTTTGAATACTTAGCAATTGAACTTATTATTATTCAATTCACTCTTTTGAGTTATGTTCCCAGAGTTTCGATTTCATGGTAAAGAGTTTTCAACTCGAGACAAAAAAAAATTATATGAGTTGTTTACCATTGGGACATGGCTCGACCCTCATGTTGAATTTGGCGATACCAATAGTTATTGTTTCAACTATTGATGAGATAAGTTTTCTAATTCACACTCATTAATGAAATAAGGTCTTATGAAATCATTCAATATATCCATAACCAACATGTCATGTTATATTGGGTTTGCAATTTTGAATTTTGATTGAATATTTTTTTATGGAGAAGGGAAAGGTTTAGACCTGTGCTTTTTTTTTAAAGCTACGGACCTTGCTCACTGCTTTCCTTTCAATATATCTTTCCTTTCCTTTCAATATATCTTTGGATTCTTAGAGTTAGGTTTTGGTTATATACATATAACCAATAATAGTTCATAAAGTTCTATTTTGAATCAAGCATTATTGCATTAGAAGTATCATTTGGGAATGAAAGGATACAGAGTTTAAAAGAACTTGTGAACCAATATTGATCTTGTTATGTATGGATGTTGTTTGGTCTAATTTTGAACATCTAAGTCTTACACATGTCATAAAATATATAAAAAACTATACAACAGAATTTTTTTGACAATGACATATTATTGCAAATAACTCAGTTGTTTGTGTTAAAGAAGGCATAAGCAAATAACTCAGTTGTTTGTGTTAAAGAAGGCATAAATACTAATTAAAATCCGGTATCAAGGTTCAAATTTTATATTGCATAGACTTTCATTTATCCCAGCATACATGCCATTTTACATAAGTTATACTTCCTAATCTTATTCATAAATTCATTGTTCCATTTTATTCCTTGTGTATGTAATTTAAAGAATAAATTTCAGTTTGGCAAGAAAGAATGAACAACAATGATGACCATAGATGGAAGATTATTCACAACTTGTTTATATGAATAACAATAGTTCAAAGGATGATTGGTTTTATTAAGGAAATGTATAGGAATTGATTAAGGTTTTTTTTTTTTAATCATAATTTGAACATTCCATCATGTAATTCCCATCCTAATTCACTTTTCGCAAGTCACTACCAATCATACAAATCCCATTTTCCATACACTTCTTGTTCACATTTATAAACGAGAAATAACCTATACATAATAAAATTTCTCAAGATAGATTGCAAAGTTTGAAAGATAAATATGGTGTGTGTGCATAAATCCTTTTGTTTTTCCCTTGATTCACTTTTCCTAGTCATCTCCCTTTTTATGTTGCATGGTTATGTCATTTCAGAGTCTAATTTAGTCATGTTGACAAATGGTATTTAATGTCTTATATGTTGTGTCTTATATATGTGCTAATTTGGATATGGATGATATAGATGAGCGTTTTCAGCAGAGGCAGTAACCAGTCCGACAATATAGGAAATAGAGGTAACATAGGAAGAGGGCCAAATGCATTTTGGAAAAGAGGGAGGAACATGAGAATGAGGTTCTCTATACATTTTGATGCAAACTTTGAATATTTTAATAAGTTAGTTCAAACTGGTTACTTGAACCTTGCAGGAAACCCAACTTTTAAACTCCTTCATCCACTATTCACCCCCCATGTTCAGCGTAATGATATTCGACCTCACCCAAGCATCATAGACATTCCTGATCATCCTCATGTACAAGTTCATCCTCCAGTCAATGATGGATGTAAAAATCCACTAGTCAACCCTCCATTTGGTATTGATCACTGGCCAACTATGCCTTTACCTCTTCCTCCTCCACCTCATTTATTACCAGTCCATTCAGTTGATTCTATAGCTTCACATGTACACTCTCCTCAAATTCCCAAAAAGTATAAATCCTTGATTATTGAACCATGACCAAGTAAAAAAAAATAGCCTACCATATCAGTCAATTCTGATTCCTTTGAAACATCAACTTACACTATCAAATCATTGCCTTTTAAACTTCAAGATAGTGTAAGAATGATTACCTTTAATGTTATGTACCCTGAAATCCAAAGGAACGAAGAAAATAAATCTGTAGGTGCAGATTTGATCAAAGACATAGCAACAATATCAGAGGGTTGTGCACAAAGGCATACAACCTCACACAAAAAATATGACTTTTAGTTTTTATTCAATTTTCATGGTGGCATCTGTTTAACTTTGAGACACATATCTTTTTGGACAATTGATATTATTATTATTTTGAGAAAACATAAATCATGCTATATAAGTTTATGGGAGATACAAGTGTTTATTATTTTTGAAGCATGATTATTTCAGTTGTAGTTTATATTTATTGTTATGATGATAAGTACACAAAGTATGATGACGATTATGGAGAAACAAGGGGATGGTTGGAAATTTTAAAAAAGGAATACGAGGGGATCCCACCTATTTATTTATTTATTAATTATATTTATCATAAAGTTACTTGTCTTATTTATTAACTAAAGTTATTTAACTTTCGTAACTAAAAGTAGTTCAACTACTTGACAAACTACCTTTTAGAGAATAAAAGGAAGAATAGAAGGACAAAGAGGAAATGAGGAGTTGGAGAGAAACACTTCTGACAAGGTTTTCTCTTCTTTCATATTGAGATTGTTGAATTTCATCTTTTCATTTTCTGAGTTCCTTAAAGGGATAAATCCTCTTGTTGAAAAAAAATTATTTCAAAAGATGGCAAAGAAGAAAGGACTAGGAAGCATTGATATTTGACATGCTTTAGAAGGTCATTTGTTTCTCTTGGAAGTCTGTGTAGTTTTATTAGAATATTTGAATTATTTTTCAGTTTTGATTAAGATTATTTTGCAGAGTCAAGACTTGGTGGACTTGTGACTTGGTTGATCCAGTGTATTCAGTCTTAGTATTTTTACTTTAGACACGAGTTGTCTTTGTATGATGTTAAATTACATCTTAGACTTCTAAGTCTGATCTTGGTCCTCACTCTCACAAGGGTTTGAAAAGAGGCATTCTAGATGTAACTTAAAAACATTGTTATTAATAAATGTTTCTTTTTTCTCAATTGAGACTTGTGTATTTCTGATTTTTAGATTGTATTTATTTCTTTATTTTATTCATTTTATTTTATAAGCATTTACATAAAAATAAAATTACATTTTCTTTAAATAACAACACACAACTTGATAATAGTATCATCTCTAAGAACATATTTCTTGAGGGTTGATTGATGTTTTTGCTTAGGCTATAAACCTAGGGTAACATTCCTTCCTATCTCACCTTAGCCTAATGAGATTTGAAAATCCTTGAGTGAGGACCTTCCATTCCTCACCTCAATAGTGTCTTAGGGTTATCAATGACTTATATCCAGGGTGCTTAAAGCAAGTGTTTCCCTTCTTTTGTCACCCTTATAAAAATTATGATGGCCAACATGCAAGGTCTTGGGGGAAGACCTAAAAGAATTTCCACACAGGAACACCTTGATATTTTGTTTATGAAAGAGACTATGGGGGAATGTGATCCCATTATTGATGACCTTAAGAAACTCCTTCCGAGTTGGGTTTTTATTGGAAAGGATTTGGAGGGTTTTTTGGGAGGTATCATCATAGGTATCTCACCTTCCATATCTATTATAAACTGCTTCTCTTTGAATTCAAGTGTTTGTTCAAAGATTATATGAAAGGAATTGGATCATACTTTTTTTCTATGTAATATACATGGTCCCTATACTGATAGGGAGTCCTTTTGGAACCACTTCCTGGATATTCATGCACTTCAGTCTGAGAATGTTATTATTGGTTGGGACATTAATTTATCCATAGTTAGGAAGGATATTTGAGGGGAATCGATGAGAGTAGATCCACTGTCACATTTCTTCCTTAACAAGTTAGAACTATTGGAGAAATAATAAATATGGTCATGCTTCGTGTTTGGATATATTCTTGGTACACCACTCACTTTTGGAGAACATTGGTATTTACTGAGGGTGGGTTGGTAAAATTAAGTGTTTGGATCACTTCTCGATATTTTTAGAATTGGATGTATCAAGGGGGTGGCTGGGGGCCCTTTTAAATATAATTGTTCTTGGTTCGAGTTTGATGATTTTTTAGCATTGGTGAAAGAGGCTTGGGTGTACTATGATCCAAATATTGGAGTTGGGGCTTCACAAAATTTTGTTGATTCCATTAGGATTATGAAGTTTGTGGTGATTCACTTGGATATTGGTCGTAAAAAGGATCAGGATAAAATGTTCATTGGCATAGAGGAAGAGCTTGAACATATCTATGATGGATTAACTATGCATCAGGATGACTTGATGGACACTAATAGAGTTCGGCATTTGGAAACTACTAGGCATAATATTTTAGTTGAACAGGAGAAAGAGTGTATGATCAAGAGCCGAGCTCTATGGTTGGAAGTGGGAGATTTGAACACAAATATTTTCCAGCATTTGTACAACTACCGAAAGAGTTACAACACCATATGGGAGTTAAGGGATGCAGAAGAAACCGAAGTACGAGGATTCTCTGACTTGGCATATTTGGGAGTTCATCACTTTCATTCACTCTTCCAAGAAACCCCTCATTTCAAAATGGATAGGGAACTTAGGCTCCTCTCATACTTCCCCAAGATGGTGGGGGACGAAGAAAATCAAATTCTATATAGTGAAATATCAAAAGAGGAGCTTCAATCTATTTTAGGCACTTTTTAGAGGGACAAGATCCCAGGGCCTGATGGTTGGATGATGTATTTTCTTGAGGGATTCTTCGATATGATGGGTGACAACCTCTTAAGGGTTTTCAAAGAGATTCAAACCTCTAGCAAAGTGCTAGGAAACATTAATTCAAAATTTGTTGCATTGATTCTGAAAGTGGATTGTCTGTCAACCTTTGATGACTTTCATCCCATTGTATTGTGTAATTGCTTATATAAGATCGTGGGAAAAATTATTTCTCTAAGATTAAATTTGATCTTGTTAGGATTTATACTTCTAAATGGTTTGGTTTCTTTAAGGGGCGATTGATCCATGAGGATATTGGATTTGCCCAGGAGGGTATCTCACACTATCAAGATGCAAAGGAAACATGTCTCGGTGATCAAAAATTATTTATCAAAGGCATATGACCAAGTGTCTTAGAATGTCTTCGACTATTAATTATCCAAATTGGTTTTGATTTATTAGTGGTAAATTGGATATTTTCTTGTGTTTCCTTTGTTCATTTTGTAGTATTAATAAATGGTGCAGGTTCCCCATTCTTCTTCTTTGGTCGTGGGATTTTCCAAGGATTGCAATTATCTCCTTATTTATTCCTAGTCATTGTGCATGGGCTTAGTCATGCTATTGTTTAAGTGAATAGACTCCACCAATTTCAGGGTGTTCGAATGGGGTGAACGGAGAAATCAACCCACCTTATGTTCTTGGACAATATTTTTCTTATCCTATCATTGTGTGGAAGTTGAGGGTAGGGTACTCAAAGGGTTGCTAGACCTTTTCTTTGGTGCAACATGTATGGAAATTAATGCGGGGAAATGTACTATTTACTTTTTTGAGTGTGATGAGGCCTCTCGACAAGCTGTGGCAAATCTTTTCTCCTTTCTTGTCTTGACATCAGTGATGGATTCAAATACATGGGTTATATAATCAAACCAAATAGTTATAACGTGAATTATTGGAGTTGGATGTTGTAAAAAATTGAGAAGTAAATTACATTGTGGTGTAATAGATGGATCTCTAGGGGTGGTTTCCTTTTTCTCATTAAATTGGACATGGAGGCTATATTGATTTATTGGTATCTCTTGGAAAGCATACCAAAGGGAACCCTAACTCGGATCAAAAAATTATGCTATAATTATCTTTGGAAAGGAAATAGAGAGTACCTTTGATCCCATTTATTCAATTGGAAGAAACTCTCTCAACCAAAAGTGCTCAATGGGTGGGGGCTTAAAGACCTAGTATTTTTTAGTAAAGCCCCAACGACTAAGTCTCTTTGGATATTCCTTACCTAGGACAACCTTTGGAGGCACATTATATGTGCCAATTATATTTTCTTGGTTTGATATTAGATTGGATTCAAAACCTGCGTAAGGAAGTACCAACTGCGTCTATCCAATGAATGAATCTATTTGCTTCCTTTCCAATCATTGGAAAATATTTGGCTTGGAATGTGGGGTCTAGTCATCTGGTTCAAGCTAGTTAGGATGTGATTATGGGTTGCAACATGGATATTTTTATTCCTAAATATTTAATTCTCCATATGCAATAAATTTTTTTATTTACTCTAAACTGTCTATACGATTGGGGATCTAATACTCTTTGTTGTCAAGGTTAGAAATCTGTGGATTCATTGAATTTGGAGGTATGATGGCATAGTCAATGGCATGGTCATTGGAAATCTTATGTTAAGGAACTATTAAGGGCACACATAAAATTGCATGAACATGATGATGAGTTAGTTTGGGATTTCAACTTATCTAGTGGAAGATACTCGACCAAGTTGGGTTTTCAGACCATCTGTGTTGCTGAAGGAATTGTTGATTGATGGTGGTTCAAAAAATTATGGAAAATCAAGGGGCCTCCTAAGGGTTTACTATTCTTTTATCTAGTTCTGATGGGAAGGGTTTTAACTTGGGACAGGTTGCAGCATCAAGGCAAGAAAGGAGCTAGAATTTGTGTACTATGCAAAGGGGTCGAGGAGACAAATCATCATTTATTCAGAATATGTCCATACACTAGCTAGGTATGGACTGAGGTCAACACACATCTAGGGATGGGATAGGTGTTAAGAACCAAATATCAAAATAGCATAAAAAACCTCAGAATAAGTACTCAACGCCTTGACAAAGTGAGAATTTTAGATAATAAGCCTCTTCGAGGGTGAAACCTCCTTATATACCACATATATTTAAAAATCCAAGATGATTCCAAATGAAAAAGGTCTCCTTGGTATATATAGGAGACTAGGAGGTACCATTACAACTAATGAACCCAAGCTGACATAAATAAAATAACAATACTAATGTAATATGCCCCAATTAAGGGGTAATGTTGTCCATCCATTTCAAAAAATTGTTGTTTGTAACGCTTGAGTAATTTTGGATGCTTATGTATAAAAGACTCATCTTCCCAAGTGGAATCTTCAACAATAGTTTCCTCCACTTAATGAGATACTTTGAAATGGATCTATTCCTCGACTAGCGAATTCTTGTGCTAGTGATAGCTTCAGGCTCCAATATGATTTTTTCTTCCTCTTCAAGTTCTGGCAATATAGTTTGAACTAGGATCTTGTCACCTATAACCTTCTTTAAGCATGAAACATGGAAAATTGGGTGTACTCGTGAAGATGAAGGAAACTCCAATTTGTATTCCATAGTACCAATATTTTGTAACACCTTATAAGGGCCATAGTACTTTGGTGATAATTTAATATCCTTCCTAGATTGCTTGAGGGACATGTGTTTGTATGGTTGTAGTCTTAAAAATACCCAATCCTCTACTTCAAAAACAATTTCACTACGATGTTGATCTACTTGTTGTTTCCTGCGATTCTGTGTCATGGTCAGGTTGTCCTTTAAGAGTTGGAGAAATTATTGTTGATGCTCGATGTGATATTCCACTGCTTGAACCTTAGATTTTTCTTTCAAAGAAGAAGTGATGGAAGGTGGGTGATATCTATAGATTTCCATAAATGGTGTCATTTTTGTTGCAATATGAAAGGAAGTGTTATACCACCATTCTGCCAAGAGTAACCAGTTGAACCATTGTGTTTGTTTATCAGAAACAAAGCAACGAAGGTAGCTTTCTAGACATGTGTTCACTATATTGGTTTGTCCATCAAATTGAGGATGATAAGATGAGATATGAGCCAATTGAGTACCCAAACAGGAAAATAATTATGTCCAAAAATGTCCAATGAAGGTGGGATATTTGTCACTTACAATAATCTTTGGGCTTCTATGTAGCTTTTGAACTGTCTCCATGAATGCAGTGACAATTGTACCGGCTTTGAAAGGATGAGGGAGTTCCCAAAAGTGTGTGTACTTGGTCATTATATCAACAATCACCATGATGACACTCTTTCCTTCAAACTTTGGTAACCCTGTGATGAAATCCATGGAAACCTCCTCTCAGTGCTGACTTGGGATGGACAATGGTTGTAAAATACCTGGGGTCTTAGTTGTTTCCACCTTATTGTGTTGAGAAACCAAACATTTTACCACAAACCTTTGAACATCATTTTTAAGTCCATCCAAAAAAAATCTGTCTTGACCTTATGGTAGGTTTTTAAAAATCATGAGTGCCCTCCTACCGAAGAGGTGTGCAATTCCAAGAGTACCTTCTGTTTGATTTGGGAGTTCTTACATAAATATAAGCGATCTTTGTACCATAGTGAATCATTTTTCCATGTAAATGTATCTGGTGCACTGGAATCCTGTTGCAACCTTTGAATGAGAGTCCACATGTTTTCGACATTCTTCCATTCATCCCTCGCTTCTATTATCCAATTGGGTCGGATGATCGAGATAGCATAGAGAAAGGCCTCAACACATTCATCCTTTCTTGAGAGTGCATCTGTCACAAAATTTTGCTTCCCTTTTTATAGATGATTTCAAAATCATAACCAACATCTTGGTCAGCCATTTTTGTTTTTCTTCTGAAGATAGTCTTTGTTCCAATAATTATTTAAGACTATCATGATCTGTTTTGACCTTGAAGTGCCTACCTATTAGGTAAGGGCGCCATTTCTTCAATGCATGTAGTATTTCCATCATTTCCTTCTCTTAAATGGGTTTGTGTAAGTCCTTTCCCTTGAGTGGCCGACTTTCAAAATCAAGGGGCCTTACTTCTTGCATTAGAACAACACCAATGCCATTTCCCTAGGTATCGCATTTCACAATAAAGGTTTTTATGAAGTCTGGCATGGTCAATACATGAGCTTTTCAAATTACCTCTTTAAGTTGTTCAAAAGCTTGAGTTTCCTATAGAGTCCATGAAAATGATTCCTTATTAGTTAATGTCGTTAAAGGTGTTGTTATTCTTCCATATTCCCAAACAAACTTGCAGTAGTAGTCAAACCCAAAAATCCTCTAATATTCTTCAATGTTTTGGGAATCGGCTAGTCCATCATGGCCTTAATCTTGTTAGGGTCTACCGTGACACCTTAATGAGATACAATATGACCCAAATACTCTACCTCCTTCACCCAAAAGAAACATTTGGATGGTTTGGCATACAATTGTTGATCCTTTAGTAGTTGTAGCACCTTGTCAACATGTCGAACATGATCCTCCCAAGACTTTGTATAGATTTGTATATCATCAAAAAATACTAACAAAAAATTTCGAAGCAAGGGATTGAAAATGGAATTCATTAACCCTTGGAATGTATAAGGTGTGTTCGTAAGGCCAAAAGGCATCACCAAAAAATCATAATGGCCTTCATGAGTTCGAAATGTTGTTTTTTGGATATTTGCTTCCTTCATTCTAATCCGATGATACCCTAAACGGAGATCCAACTTTGTTAAGTAGATTGCTCCATGTATTTCATCTAACAATTCTTCAATGACGAGAATGGGAAACTTATCTTTAATAGTGATATTTTGAGCTCTCTATAATCTAGACACATACACCATGAGCCCTCTTTCTTGAGTACCATTACCACCAATGTAGAGTAAGAACTTTGGCTAGGTCTAATAATTCCATCTTCTAACATTTCTTCAACCATACACTCAATTTCACTCTTCTGGGCATAAGGGTATATGTAAGGTATGTTGTTACGAGGAACACTCCTAGGAATTAGGTGAATAGCATGATCATGATTTCAAGTGGGTGAGAGACCTCTGTGAATATCTTCAAATACTTTGGAATGCTTATCAATGATCCCTTGGATATCTAGGGGAATAGATGGCTTAGATGTTTGAACATATAGTGAGCACAATTGTACAATTACACCATGATTCCCCCTTTTCAATAATTTTTTCATTCCATTAGAACTTATCAGCTTATTGGGTTTCCCTGTGATGCCCCTTAACTCAATATCCTTTCCTTCCAATGAAAATTTCATGAATAGTTCTTGAAAATTAAAATCCATTGTTCCCAATTATTATAACCATTGGACTCCTAGTACGACATCAACACCACCCATGGGTATATAAATCATTGGACTATTCATTACATATTTGTTGGATTACTAAGAGGGGGGGTGAATCAGTAATAGAGCAATCTAATCCTTTTTAACCATATAATCCAAGTGTTATATCAATGGAGAATTATCATCCAATAACTGTAGAGTAAATAAGAAATGAACAAATGAACAATCATACACAGACACAGTACAACAATGTTTTACGTGGAAACCCAAAGCGGGAGAAAACAACAGAATGTTTTTTCTTATATGTTTTGAAGAATTGCATTCATTGGAAGCACCAACTTCCTTTGTTTTCTAGCTGCAACTAGAAGGAGGCTCTGACCCCCTAGTTTCTCAGGCTACAACCTGAGGGAAGCTCCAACTCCCCAATTCTCTGGATACAACCATAAAGAGGATACAACCCCCTTATGATCTCTGGCTACAACCGAAAGGTGGCTACAACCACCTATCTTTGCCCCGTCCAACCGCCCTGAAGTAGAAGTATAATGATGGAACCATTGTCACACTATCACTGTGAGATATATCGTTGTAAACATGTACCAATAAACTTGAACCATGCATGAACCTGTACCTCAACCTGTAATCAACCTATACCATAAACAAGTGCATCAACCTGTACCTCAACCTGTAATCAACATGTACCATAAACAAGTGCATCAACCATGCACCAACCTGTACCAAACAACTTCTAATCAACCAGTACCATAAACAAGTGCATCCAACCATGTATCAAGTATGTACCAATCATGTATAAACTACTCATCAACTATGACTCATCAATATGTACCAACATCATCAACTATACACATCATGTATGTGCCAACTCATCAACTACTTGTCTTAACCATGTACCCAACATGTACCTCAACCAAAAGCCCGCATCAATTTCATCATCCAAATCTAATTTTTAACACTGTAATAGACCTAGTGTATATGATCACATACCTGCAAACCTTCCTTAACTTTAACAACAAGAGACTAGCATTTTCATCAAACTTTTCTTTAGTCTCACATGACTAGTTTTGGATTAGTCAACAACCCTAACTTGAAATAATC
>ML801949.1:125170-146416 GCA_009831015.1 Picea engelmannii | reverse complement strand
AAACTAGTTTTCCTTGGGGAGGTTTTATCTAGGGTCATGTTGACCAAAAATACTTGTGTTCATTTTCATGTATGTTAGTGTTTAGAAAAACATTATTTCAGCTCTAAAATATCTCTAGGTGTGTTATATAGCTTATGGTATGCATGTGCTATCATATTGTGACAAAACTACATGCTAGGGCACCCATTTGGCCTATGTAACCGTAAAGAAACAACAAAGAAGTTACTAAACAATTTGTTGTTGTAAAACAACAACAAACCCTTGTTTGACAGTTGAAAATTAGAGCCAACTTGAGGTCAAAGACATACCTAGTTGGCAGCTTGTTAGGACCTAGAAAATCTTCATTTATTATCTAGCATCATAAAATTATCCCCCATCATCCTTGGGCTAATGAGACTAGAGAATATTTAATAATATTTTAGGGAAGGTTTTGACTAAATTTTGTTATGTAATAGAGATGGCTGGGATGAGAGAATTCCTATAGTATTATGGGAATATAGGACCACTACCAAGAAATTACATAAGAAACCACCTTTTTAGCTGGTGTATGTTCACGAGGCTATTGTTCCTATAGAATTTGTGGTTCCTATCTCTATATTTCCCATGCTACCCATATGATATATGAAGAGCTAGTTGCAAAACAACTAGCCGAGTTAATGCAATTAGAATAATATTAGTTTATGGTTGATTTTCATCAATATGCAAAGAAGGAAAGGTATAAAGCATAGCATGATCACTATATCAAGACCAAGTCATTTTCCAAAGGATATTTAGTCCTCTTATATGACAACAAATATTTAAAGAATCTTGGAAAGCAACAAATGCACTACTTGGGACCATTTATAGTTGCATAAATTAGAGACTTAGGTGTATTCCACTGGGCCCAGCTAGATGGTGTTCTTAAAACTAGATGGGTGAATGGAATTCACTTGAAGCCTTATCTTTCTACTTCATGATGAAGTTTTATTTAGATCCTATAATAGGGAGTTGTATGGTTTAGGAAACTTTTTGTTTTTAGTTTCTCTTTGATTTGCAAGTTTGATACAAGTCAACGTGTTTGCTGCTAGTAAGTCTTTGGGTCCTTGAGTGTTTTTTTATTTTCTTTAGTACTAGTAATTCCTTATGGTCAAGAGGCCCAAGACTTTTGTTTATTCAGTCAAGTCAAGTTATCTATGCCAAGTCATGTTGAAGGTTGAGACTAAGAATCTTTCACAACTAAGAATATTTCACAATTTGAGCACAACTACATCATCATATAGAGTGAAGGAATTTCCATGGTTTATTCTCTATAGAAGTTAAGACACTACCTTCTAGGAGGATGATTTAACTTTTATACAAATCAATTTGCATTGAAATATTTGGTAAATAAGCTTGTTCTACAGGGTCATATTTGTAGGTACTTGTTGTTCTTTCAATAATTCTCTAAATTTGTGGTTAAACCTATTAAACATATTGTAAGGATTGATCACCTCTTTAGGATTGAGTCAAGAGAACTAGGCGGTGCATTGGATGATAATGTTCCAGATACAAACCATTAAAAGTAGAGGCTATCTTGAACTATATAGAGGAGACTGGTTTGTTTCTAACTACTATTGTTTCTCCTGAAGATTATTCCACAACTCAGAAATATCAGTTAGTGGTTAGAGCTGCAAATTATCAGTTAATTGCAGAATAATTATAAAAATTTGGGATTGATGTTATTCTTTAGCTATGTGTTATGGATCATTAAAGGAATGATATTCTATGGGAATGTCATCAAGGAGTTGCAAGAGGGAATGTTGGAGGAAAAGTAATAGATCACAAAATTGTCCAAGCTAGTCTTAGGTGGCAAACCATATGTAAGGGCTCTAAGGAGTATTCTAGAACTTATGATGTCTATAAAAAAGTAGGTAAACCTTATAGGAGAGATGGACTACCCTTGAATCCAGTAAGGGATCTACAACCTTTTGAGAAATGAGATATTGAATTTGTGGGATATATTAAACCTCCTACTCTCCAATTATAAATCTTGATATATCATTATTGCCACTGATTATCTCACTAAATGGGAAAAAGTTGCACCCACATAGGATTTTATGATTGATAATGTTGCCAAATTTATTTTTGAAAATTTTATTAGAAGGCTTGGTTACCCAAGGAATTTGACCAGTGACAAAGGTAGGAACTTATTGAACACCACTATAGCTACTTTGAGTAGGGAATTTCTTATCTAGCATCATAAAAGTATACCCTATCATCCTTGGGCTAATGAGACTAGAGAATATTTAATAATATTTTAGGGAGGGTTTTGAATAAATTTTGTTATGTAATAGAGATGGCTTGGATGAGAGAATTCCTATAGTATTATGGGAATATAGGACCACTACCAATAAATTACATAAGAAACCAACTTTTTAGTTGGTGTATGGTCATGAGGCTATTGTTCCTATAGAATTTGTGGTTCCTATCTCTATATTTCCCATGCTACCCATATGATATATGAAGAGCTAGTTGAAAAACAACTAGCTGAGTTAATGCAATTAGAATAATATTAGTTTATGGTTGATTTTCATCAGTATGCAGAGAAGGAAAGGTATAAAGCATAACATGATCACTATATCAAGACCAAGTCATTTTCCAAAGGATATTTAGTCCTCTTATATGACCAAAAATATTTAAAGAATCTTGGAAAGCTACACATGCACTACTTGGGACCATTTATAGTTGCATAAATTAGAGACTTAGGTGTAGTCCATTGGGCCTAGCTAGATGGTGTTCTTAAACCTAGATGGGTGAATGGAATTCACTTGAAGCCTTATATTTCTACTTCATGATTAAGTTTGATTTAAAACCTATAATAGGGAGTTGTATGGGTGAGGAAAATTTTTGTTTTTAGTTTCTCTTTGCTTTGCAAATTTTATTCAAGTCAGTGTATTTGCCACTAGCAAGTCTTTGGGTCCTTGATCGATGGTGTTATTAAACCTATATGGGTGAGTGTCATTCACTTGAATCCCTATCTTTCTACTTCATGATGAAGGTTGATTTAGATCCTATAATAGGGAGTTGTATGGGTTAGGACAATTTTTGTTTTTAGTTTCTCTTTGCTTTGCAAGTTTGATTCAAGTTAGTGTGTTTGCTACTAGTAAGTCTTTGGGTCCTTGCGTGTTTGTTTATTTTATTTAGTACTAGTAATTCCTCATGGTCAAGAGGTCCAAGACTTTTGTTTATTTAGTCAAGTCAAGTTATCTATGTCAAGTCATGTTGAAGGTTGATACTTGGTTGAAATCATAGTGTCATTGCAATCATATCAGTTGCAAAACCATTGGGGTTCCTACAAATAATTATTATACCATTTGACTTAGTATGTTGGTGTTTTGATAGTCATGAAGGGTAAAGTGTATTTTATCTTGTGTTGAGAGTGTTAAGCCCTAGAAAAAGCCTTGTATTATGTATGAAACACCTTATTAATCCTTATATATTTTCAAACACAATAGAAAAGAGCAATGAAGTCCAACTAAAAGAGGTGAAATCACAATAGACATGTTGAACTCTTTACATGTAAAAATTAATGGAAGCTAGTAGGAAACGATGAAACAATAATGCTCTATGTAATTTGTAGAAGGTTAGAAAAAATGTTAGTCATTAAGAACACACAAATTTTTTCTCATTAATACTATAACTCTTTGAAAGAAAAGATAAATCAAAAGGTTGAATTACTCTAAAATTATAGTTAAAAGGCTCTATTCTTTAATCAATATTTCTAACTAGTCTATGAAATTGGATATGCATAAGCATTGCTCTATCAAGATGTAACACTAATTAGTACAATGGTTCTACTTGATTACTAGTATCCTGTTGGTATCACAATAAGCTCATAATGATTACCATAGTGTTACTCTTTCACACTTGTATTATCAGCACACGCTAATTAATCTAGTAGTCAAGCATGCAAAAAAACCTTCTCACAAAGAAGCGCTAGTTGGTTATGGAGTCCAACATCACAGGATCAATGCGTGAAGGGGATGAGTTTCAGAAGGTGGAAAAGTTACATTGACAACCAGCTTAACGAACTAACACCTTGGTGCAAGTTGCCTCACTAAGTAGTGGGAAAACCTCCAAGGAGTCCGAGTGAGTCTAGCCAATGTCGATCCCAGGTACAACACCACCTTCCTTGTGCTGTCACCTTGGGTAGGAAGTCTAAAATATTATGTCCTCTATGGTACCACCTACTATACCAAAGAAGAGGGGGGACAGTTGACAATCGACACCAAGACCAACAAATCAGGGTTGATTACTCTGTTGGCTCCAATACGACCTCATGCTTGACCCTTGTGTTAGAAGAGCTTCCCAAAGTCAGTGATATAAAAACTGGATTTCACTCCCTAACTCAAAGATTTATGTTTGTTTAGTAGCTTTGGAAATTTATTCTCACAATCCTATTCCAAATCTCTACACCTAAGCTAAGATGGGTTTGAAGAGCCCTAGAAAAGTTGCTAGATAAATTTTAATTAGCGCTTGATTTTAGGCTGTTATTACTCAAAGGAGTGGTCGTGAAATTGATGGTGTTTCAAATCGACTCTTTAAACCATGCAAGAGGAAAATGAAATGCAAGAATTTCAACTTTGATGAAAACTAGCTATGGGAAGGAGCAAGAGGTTTTAAGAAAATAAATAATTTCTTGATAGATTACTATGTGTGCATTGCTAATGACAAAAGTATGATAGATAGATAAATGGAAGGAAAATGACCCAAATTTTAGATAAATGGAAGCAAAATGACCTAAATTTTAAAAATACCATGCAAATGCCATAGTTCACTAATTAGTACACCTATACAACATTGAAAATAATAATGTAATAAAGAAAAAATGATACAAATCCTTGTTTCATAAGAGGAATGTCACATAAGGATTTCAAATTTTTATGTTCTTTGGAAATTCTTAACCTTGCAAAGACATAAGAGGTGTAAACATGGTGACCTTAGTACCCAAGAAATCTACCCTATTCAACCCATTTATGCTCCCTACTTGTATACTATCCATTACCCATCCCATCTCACACCTTGAAAATTATGACTCTCATCCAAAACATCTCTTCACTAATTTAACACCAATATAAATTGTTGAACATCCACTGTAAGCTCAATCTCAAGGAAGACTTCTAGAATTACATGCTACAATTTTTTGGTAACAAATCTCAAGGTTTTTGGCAATTTTTGGTAACAAATTTCAAGTTTTTTGATAATTTTTACAACAAATATTAGGAGTGAATATCCACCATTTAAGACATTGATCTCAATATCAAATAGCTGAGATCAATTCTTGAAGGAATAAATCTCTTCAAAAAATACCTACGAGTAGATCTCTTCTCCTCTCTTCTCTTCACCTAGCAAAGGGCCGACTAGGGTTCATCTACCTACTCTGGAATCATAAGTAGGGTTTTCTTTTGTGCCTCATGTCCATCTAGCCACATTCACTTTCTTGCATCCATGCCAAATCCTTTTTGGACCCCTTTATTGGAGACATCAACTCAAACTAATCGAAGCTATTCAAACCCTTGAAAGCATTGAAGGAATTCCTACTAAGTTTTAAGTTAGAAAACCTTCCAGGCATTAGATTTGAGTTAATTCCTAAGTTTTTAGTCATTCATTATTACCATGAAATGAAGGGAGGTATTGGGAAATTCAACAACTCACCATTTTTGGCCTCAAGCTCTCTCTCTCCGTGAGCTATGCCTCCTTCCTAACCCTGCCCTCTGTTGTTCCAGAGTCTGTACTTAAGGCTATAAAGTACCGAGTCTAGGCATCCAAAAAGTGTGAAAGATGTAACTGGAGAAAACAACTGTGAAAAGAAGCTAAGGCTAGTTTCTAAGTTGTCTAGGTCTAGCTTCTAACTGTTCTTGAATGTTTATATCACGTTCAATGGCCGCCCATGAACGTTCAAGTTCATCCCGGGTAGTAGCAGTTTTCATAATGGTATCAAAAAGGTTTAAAGTAAGGCTGGTTTGATCTAAGAGACTGGGTTCTAAGTTGGGTTGACATGCCACAGGGACAGTCATAAAGGAACGAAGTTTTTGTAAAGCATTGGTTGTTGTTTCACCTTTAGATTATACAAGAAAGAATCCCACAATCGAATTAATAGTATAACAAAATCATAGGTCGTTTTTCGTAACTGAGTTAAAATTGAAAACCATGCATGAAGCGAAAGAAAACATAGATATGTTAAACAATGTGAAGCATCAATCAGGGAAGAATCTGACCTTGTGACAGAAGAAGAAGATAAGAAAGAAAAACTTTAATGAAGCATATGAAATAGAAATCTAAACAATTCACAGGTCTTGTACCTGTTGATAGCCGATACAGAGGAAAAACTGTAAACGATTAGATAACTAAAAAAAAAATGAACACCACAGTAGAAGTTGTACTAAATTGCAGCTAAGCATTCATTAAAGACACATATGAGAAATGATGTGAAATGAGAAAACAGCAGAAGAAACACATAACCCAGTCTTGACAGAAAAAAGAGTCTTTGATCTGCCTTGTATTAATTCTGGTGAAAGAGATATTCTCTGGTACAATCGGCTAAAGGAAAAAAGCCTTTGCTTCTTCTCTCAAAATTATATTTATACAAAATTTTAAAATTCTTTAAATTTCGGTTACAAATGGAAAATGAAGCGTTTCACTTCCTTGGCTTTTGTCTTCCTCCACGTGGGTAGGGCGTTTTCTTTTCTTGTTCCCTGGCTCCAAAAATAGGATGGGAGTAGCATCTTCCATTACTTGCCTCGAGAAGTCTTCCCTTTCCCCTGCTCGATACAAAAAACACGTTTTTCTAAAAACTGGGCTATCATCTTGGAAGGTTCGGCGTGACTGTTCGCCTCGAAAGTGTAACAATCCTTTTCCAACTGTGGAAATATTTTTCCTACTTGTCGATCTTCCATGATGATAGACCACAATTGCAAGCTTGGTCTTATCAACCATTTATCCACTTGGGAGATATTGACCTGACTTACCTGGGATAATTCAATTTGTCCTTTTTCCCCATTTTCCTTGATATCCAGCAGATGTTTGGCTATGTTAATTTTGCCCAGTGTCCCAACACTACTTTCTTTATTGAGATCTAACAAATTTTTATTTATCAAGCCGAATGTTTATTCACAAGCATCTCTCATTTCTTTATCTCTTTTTCTGCTCTCGGATATATTATGTTCCCATGCCTTCAGTAGGATGTTACCTATGGCTTGCTCTGGGATAGACAACCTGGAACTGATTGCCACCTCTTCTTTCGTTGTTTCTATAACAACTTCTTGGAAAGCAATCCGAGCTTTTGTTGCTTCTCTTTCTCTTGAGGAGATATCCTTCAATGCTTGTTCTATCATATGGAAATGATTCTGTATGGTTTCTACTTTGGCAAGTAGAACCTGTTGAGCTACTTCTACCTTATTTCGTATTTCCGTGGCTTGGGATTGGAATACTATTATGTCTATGACCTGGTTTTCAACAAAAATTAATTTAGACTGCAACAATTTTATTTTCTCTTCCTGTTGACTTACTTTCATTTGGATTGTTTGTGTCGAATGATGCATCTGCTCAAGGTCGGATTTAAGTCTCTTGATTTCCTGTTGATCAGTCACTTTGGCTTGCTTGAAACCTTTGTTTTCTTCCTCCCTGGCATTCGTCTCTGTCATTGCTAACCGGGCCTCTAACTTGTTGATCAATAGGTTCTTCTGTTTCAACCATGCCCTCAAAGTTCTGACTGAATATTGGTTGGTTGTTGCGTAATCCCCCAATGTTCCGACTATCTTATCGGTGAATTATTCCTCTTCCAAGGCTTCCCCATTTGCCAGGATTTTGTATTTTTTAGCCACTATGCCCGCTCTTTGGTATGTTTCTTGTTTCACCATGGCCTTCCTTTTCTTACTGAAGATAATTCATTAGGAGGCAACTCTTCTACATAAATAGGTGTCAGGTCCTCCTTGAATATCCAGTCTGTATCGGGGTTCCCCTTCGTGAATTGTAAGGGAGTGAAGGATGCAATGGGGCTGCCGATTTCCTTGGTAGCTATCTCTGGGTTTCCTTCTTCTTGGTTGGGGATCTCTTCTTCCTGATTCAAGATCTTAGTTTCCTCTGGCTTGTCCTGAGTCTCTTGTTTGCTAAGGTTCTCACCTGCTGAACTTTTATCTTCTGCTTGCTGTGTACTCGAAGGTTGTGAGGTTTTGCCCTGTAAAATTTTAGGGAGGCAACTTCTCTTATGCTCTTGGAATGTATAAAAATTGGTCATATCACCGGGCAACAGATCTTGAACCCGGCTCAAGACTTCAGAGTAGGACCTCGCACCTCGAAAGATTTTTTCATGAGGTGAGTCTTTGTGTTCGTATCTCTTTAGCCCACAACTTGCCATGTGATTACTCACAACCTTATTAGGGCCATGTTTCTTAAACTCAATGTCCACTAATTTCATTTCCTCCAAGGCCATAGCCTCTGCTTTGGCATGGACGAAGTCTAATAAAGAATATGTACCAATGTGAATCGGGAAAGGTGGCCATACCTTCTTCGATACTCCTTTGAGCTCCTTGCTTATCCCACCGAGCACAGTTTTCCTAGCGATCTCGTGACACACTAGCTTTTCTGGTAAGAATAGCGATAGAGCATATTGGGGGACAAAGGTGCCAAAAACCCTAATATAAGAAAATTCCACTTCTATATACCAATCTACCACGCTGCTCAGGTTGGCTATGATTTTATCTGAAATCCTGAGAGGCAGATGGCCAAAGATAGAGACATGCATTGGTACCATTACCCAGTTGAAAATCTCGTAAACAAATTCTTTAGCTTTATCTTCCTAGAATTTTGAGTGGAATACATGAATAGGCTCTGCATTAGTTGGATTCCAGCTCTAGTTCATTAGTGGGAAAGGTGTCATGAAGAAAATAGCGTCCATGATGTAAGCAGACATGAAGAATGAGGATGCTTTCCCGCTCGCCTTTTGTGCTCGATATTCTGTAATTCGACTGGCCAGACCGTCTGACAACAATTTGGCCCAGTCGAAAGAGAATCCCTCTGCTACTATGTGCATGAGAAAGAAGTGAGAGGTGTCCTCCTTCCCATATAGTCTGCAAAGCATCATTGCTATATACATGAATTGTGGTACCAATGATGAGATTGAATAAATTCCATTAATATCAGCCCTAAATTTCATGGGGTGCGAAACCCAGTCTTTGATCAGGTAGGATAATCTTTTCCCAAACTGCTCCCATTCCTTCTTTTTTAAATCCTCCAAGAATCCAACATTGTGAGTAAGGTCTGGTGTGGGAGACAATTTATACATTTCCTGTAAATTCTTTGGTCTGAATGTCCCAATTGCCACCTTTTGCTCATTGAAAATTTTTCTAGTCGGGATGTCTACATGGTCCAATGCCCATCTGATCATATCATAATAGGGAAAAATATGTGGTCTTGCTGCAACCTTGTGCATCTCCGACTGAGTGATGATTTTGTATTTGGTGGACAAGTCATCTTTCTTGTTATCACTGGAATCATCTGGACAATCTATCAACTCAGATTGCAGAATGTCGGAGACATACGTCCATGTTTTGACAATATTGATAGTTCTAGGTGAGGTATTAGAAATAATATCTGAACCTTGACCTGAACTCTTGACAGCTTCCTTGGGCGCTTTTCGTGGAGCCATGATGTAGAACCTTGTGATTGACTACCCTGTCATAGAAAATGGAAACACAAACAGTGGTTATCTTGGTGAACTTGGCTCTGCGTAAATTTGAAAGAAATCTAAGATAATGACTGAAACCTTTTCGCTTTGAGTACTCAAGTCTATGTGAGTCCTTGCTGACAAAACATTTAAATAATTTAATAGAAATATTTAGAAATAAGACGAGATCTTACTATCAGTCACCTCACTAAATTTCTTAATAAATGCCATAAGTGTTTGATAATTCGTGAATCGGGAGGATCGCGACAACGTTTAAATATCAATCTGTAGGTTGTACGGGTTGAAGGTTGTTTAAGGTGTTAATTAATTCAGTTCAACCTTTTATTAAGTGTGTCTAGCCTTTAATCCCTTTTTCAGAGTTCGCAGTATCGGATAATCTTACTCCTAGTCATTGAATCCGCGATATTGCGATTTGGTTGATTAACTATGGTTTGGCTTAAGCTTTTAATTAACCCCGATTAATTAACAAAAATCGCGACTTCAAGGATTGGAGTTACAAATGTGTTGTTTCTGGGGTAACGACCGTCGAGTCACGAAATCGCGATGAAGATTAAATATGGCTTAAAGGTCATTATTCTTGCTATTAACCGGTTTTAACTTAAACAAAACTTCTCAACTTCGCACGTCGAACATTCGAAGGGCGTTCGAGGTGTGACTCCTGGAATGCGAGAGCATGATGTATCAACGGTGATAACCCCTATTTAGAAGTTAAAAAACCGTGATTAAACTTAATTCAACTTCGTCACTTCACTTGTCGGGATATCAAGTTTTCAGTTATGTATGACCATGATATATACGAAATCATGAAATCCAACTTTTAGTCTTAGGTGTATCGTTTCAATACTTAGAAATAGGCGGCTCTGACCTTTGATGACCAGATTATTCGAAAAATAAAAGGTGCTCCAACATAGACTCCAACTAGGGATCTCATCTCCTTGCGGGACGAGAAGAACAGTAGACCAAGTGCCTTTATTGGGTAAATGGAGTCATTATTTTGCTTCTGCGAAACCTGTCTGGGAAGAGGATATAGAGGGAAGAAGGGGGTTTCACTTTACTTCTGAAAGATTTCAAACTTAATCAATCTATTTTCTCAAAATTAGTTCTCCTGCTCCTCTAATACTGAATTCGGGCCTGCTCAAGATGATCAAAACAACCTTGGGGATTTGAACAGGTTCTGTTGATTTTTCTTGCATCAAGGTGAAGTAACTTCGATGTTTTTAAACGGGGAGTCCTGCACGCACCTTGGATGAATATAATGTTTCAAAGAAAACTAATAACCAGGGTACAATACAATTCATGTGTAACATGCTTACAGATATTTTAGACATTGCTTCACTGCCAGCGAGCCTGTTCAGTACCCTGGTGAAGTTGTCTGATTCCCTTTATTGAATTTCCTTTCACCACTTTGAGCCATAACTTTGCATTTAAATGCTGAGATGAGGGAAATTATTTCGTGAATTTCCTTTCATCATCTCTTTTCGGACTAGATGGGGGAAATCAATTTTTTGAATTTCCTTTCACCATCCGTCTTATATTTTCCTTTGCCATGAAGTGGGGGAAATAAATTAGTAGAAGGTATACCAGGGGTAATATCTGCGTATAACTTTGCAGTTGACGTCTGCTCACTCATTTTGATTACTCTGGATCAATTTTACTTTGACCTTCTAAACATCTTAGTTGGCAGGGAAGCTTTAGGGGAGAGTTTATTTCCAGGGGCCTTCTTTTGAGCAAGACTAATCGTCAGGACCTGTTGAAAAAACTAAGGGAGTTAGGATTAGCCTAAGCATATCTAAGTTCAGTGACAGTTGAGGGTTCACAAGAACTTGACACCTTTTTGCTGGCATTCAGAAAAATCGTTTGTCAGATTTCAGAGCTAAAGTGCAACCTCTTTTTCTTCTGTGAAAACCATGGTAAGATATCAGGATTCAGGGGGAAAGAATCAAAGATTCAGAACAAAGCGGCAAGGGAGGTTTCGGATTTTGCAAGCACGGGTGTTATAACGCAATCCTGACTATTGGAACTGTTTTCTTATTTAGGACGCTTCATTTCTTCTGTTTTATTTTGATTATTTTTATCTTATCCAGGGGAACTTTTTAGAATCCACAACAAAAATTACTCTTTTGATAATCCATCGAGCGAAAAAAAATCATACTCACGAGCCCATTATTGCACTTAGGTGACCTTCATTTGCAATCTAAATATTTGGGGAATTTGTACCTTTGCCTTACCATTTCATTCTCATCTTAGTAAATTATCTTTTATCACCTATTTCGGGCGAATCGATTTCCCAATACATGACCATCCATTCACCTCTTTATGATGTTTGGGTAGTAAACTAGAATCCTGTAAGAAAACAACACGAAGAGCGTTAGGATTTTAAAATTTATGGAATTCAATGTGTTGAAGATTTTGTATCACTAACCTGTATTATTTGCGATGAAAAATAAAATAAAACTTACCGAAAAGCTATAAAAACAAAAGCACAAACCAGTATGTACAGTGGAAATTCAGAAATTATTTATTGCATATAGTGCTTCAGATAGCGCCCGTTGATGGGGGCGTTAAGGGTTTTACCGTCCAAAGTTTCTAACAGAAACGAGTTCTCCCCTTTAGAAGTTGTGACTTTGAATGGACCATACTAGATATGGTCAAATTTTCCATGTTTTGTTGAATCTTCCCTTCTAGCATCCCATTTTAAAACTAAATCACCAGGGACGAATTTTCTGTCTTTAGCCTTATGATCGAACAGTGATTTCATATTATCTTGATACCTCTGAAGCCTTTCATCTAGCTCCATTTTGTTCTGTTGAACTTCGATCAACTGATTTATCCTTCTTGTGACGTGATTTGGTTCTTCTTTTTCATCCTACCAAAGTTTCATCACGGGTAGGGCCATATTTATGGATAGCACTACGCCGGTCCTGTACACCATTTGAAAAGGAGAAGTGCCAATCGATTTCTTGGTGCCTATCCTATTTTCCCACAAGGCGTAAGATTTTTTGTTTTCGTTCAACACTTTCTTAATTATGGTAATTAGGCTTTTATTCAATGACTCGGCTAGCCTATTGCCTTGGGGGTAGTATGTTGTAGAATGGCCCAGTATAATATTATATTTTTGGTAAAAGATGACCATCGCCATAGATTTGAATGCTTGGGCATTGTCTGTAACTATTTTTTTGGGATAGCCGAATCTAGATAGTGTGTTTTCTTCCAGAAACTCTATCACCACCAAATCTGTCATTCTTCTGGTTGGAATAGCTTCCACCCATTTGGTGAAATAATCGGTAGAGGTCAGGATCCATCTATGTTGAGCGCTGGAATGTGGGTTAATTTCTCCTATAAAATCCAACCCCCATTGTTGAAACGAGGCATCCGTTTTAATCGGAACCAAAGGTAATGTTGGGAGTTTCTTCTTGCCTGCGAACAATTGGCAAGATTTACAGGCTCTGACTTTGGTATTGACATATGAAAAGAGTTTAGGCCAGTAATATCCTTCCCTCTGGATTTTATAAGCCGTTACTCTCCACGCATGATGTCCTCCGTATACTCCTTCGTGAAATTCGTTTATGACCTTTTCTGCTTCTGATTCTACCAAACAAACCAAAAGGAAGTCTAGAGGGTCTTTCCAGAACAATTGGCTCTTGGATATACAATACTTTATCGCATGTAATTTTAGTGTCCTGGATTTAGATGGAGATAAATCGCTCGAGCAGTTCAGGGTCAGAAGGTACGATATTATGTCTTTATACCAACCTGATAAGACAAAATTCTCTTCGATTCTGGTTGGAGCTGTTTGGTCATCAAATTCATCTATGTCCACACATCCCTGGTATTCTTGAAGGTTATTTATTCCGAGTGCTATGAAATTTGATTCAGCTAAGAGCTTAGCCAAACCTTGTCCTTTTATGAGCTTTGTCGGTTTGACCTCTAAATCAAATTCTTGAATTTTAGCGAGCCACCAACCTCTCTTCCCGTCACTGTCGGGATGCACCAATATATCTTTTACATAACAAGTGAGCACATATGCAATTACCTTAGAGTGTAACACATAGGTTATGAAAGCCTTCATTGCCTTTACCATAGCGTATGCTTGTTTTTCCATCATATCATATCTCAATTCTGCATCTCTAAGGCTCTTACTAAATAATACTATCGGTTTCTCAAAACCCTCTTTGTTGTTTTAGAGGAGTACTTCTGCGATCGTGTGTTCGAAGGCGAATGAGAAAATCAGAAACCCTTTGAGATAATCAGGGCTGGCCAACACAAGTGCTTCAATTTTAAATTTCTTGATACGTGCAAATGATGCTTTGGCTTCTGCTATCCATTTGACTTCGTTGTTCTTCCTTAGCATAACTGTGATCAATTTTATGATTTCGAAATTCAGGATAAATCTCCTCAAAAAAATTATTTTTCCTAAAAACGACTGAATTTATTTTACATTTCTAGGGATATTTATAGTGTCTGGCTTCAACCCTTTTAGGATCGATTTTAATTCCGTCTCGAGACACAATATGGCCTAGGAGTTTACCTTCTTGCATCGCAAAGTGAGACTTCTTAGGGTTTAAAGACAAACCAAATTTTCGACACTTATCAAATGTTTGCTTGAGGTGTATCAGATGATCTTCATCGGATTTGGAAAAAATAGTCAGATCATCGAGGTAAATGACCACAAATTTATACCTCACACCGAAGAAAGCGATATCCATAGCACGTTGGAAGGTAGCACCTGCATTCATTAAACCAAAATGCATTTTTTCATACATAAATGTGCCCCAAGGGGTGGTGAAGGTTGTTTTCTCTTTATCGTGATCACTGACAATGATCTGATTGTAACCCGAAAACCCGTTGATCATTGACATTCTATTTGCCCCAACCACCTTCTCCAAAACGTGATCCATTTTGGGAAGTGGATAATTGTCTTTGAGGGAGGATTTATTTAGATTTCTAAAATCCACACACAATCTTATCTCTCCACGCTTCTTCCTAACCGGGACCAGGTTAGATACCCAGTCAGAGTATCTCAGTGGCACAATTATTTTTGCATCCAAAAGCTTTTTAACTTCCTTTTCGACCACGGGTAATAAAATGGGATTGATTTTCCTGAGTTTCTGTCTGAAAGGTTTAACACCGGGCTTCAAAGGTATTTTGTGTTCGATCATTGTGGTGTCATAAGTTCTCAGCTCATTGTAAGTGTTAGGTTATGAAAAATGTATAAATATCTTCCTTTTTCCCACATTTCATGATATCATCTTGATTGACTTTTCGGTTATTTAGGAGCAAATAGAATAGAAAATGAATAATATACTCTTTAGCGTTATTGTTGGAGTTAGATTACATAGATCCTAAAATATGATTGGAATTGTGTGGTTTTATTATAGGATTGGTTAAATATTTTCAAACCCAAGATAGCAAAGGAAATCTTGAAGATGCGCAAGCTATTGGAGGTTGAGGACTGTATGGCGCAAGACAGTTTTGAAGATGATTGAGTTTCTTATATTGTAACTTTATAATAGTAAAGCAATCCTAAGGATCTATCGATCCTCAGGATAGCTTGATTTACCCAGATTATTGTAATATATAATGGGTAAATAGATCTTGAAAAAGATATAGAAGAATTGCACCCAAGAACTCAGAACATAGAATTGCTCTGCGTTAGAAGTTTTTGTAAAATGTTGTACCAACTATGAAATCAATAAAAGCTTTGAGCAGTTTGACCATTTCTATATACTAAATTTTAAATAGCATTGCTTCTAAGGACCAAGGGCCCAGTTTGAAGGAGCTACTGTTCGACCTGTAATTGTATTAGTTCAATTTATGTTTTGTGATTTGATTCTCTTTTACAGTAGTTAAATGAATGCATAAGTGTGTTGATGATTTCATGTCAATTGCAAGAAATAGATATTTCCTGAAGCATTAGATGATTGTTGTTCCAATTCCTATTACTGAGATTTGATGCATGACAGTTCCTCATAAGTTCACATTTGTTGTTCCTTTCACTTAGTTTACATTTGTTGTTCCATTCATTTAGTTTACATTTGTTGTTCCTTTCTGTTAAAATATAGTTGTTGCTTCTTTCAATAGAAGTATGATTGATGTCCCTTTTCGATTAGATTACAGTCTCCATTTCCTTCCATAGATAGAGTAATTCGCCTTTTTCCTTTCCAACAATTTGACTCATAATAAGAGTCAATTGTGCAAGTCTTTATTTAGATTCAATTATTGCTCTTAAAATGAATTCAATAGATTAATTAGTTCATTTCCATTGCACAACTTTAGATTTCAATTCCTAGAATATTTAATGAATGTTTGAGGAACTCGATTGTTTATAAACTTAGATTTGCTTTAACTACACGATTTTAGCCTCTGCGAGCTATCTGCATAGACTTTGTTGATATTCTTGAGATAAAAAATGAATCCTCGGGTTGATAAATTAATGTTAAACTAAGGTTGTTTTTACACATCTTTAGAACCCAACATTTTGGCATTGTTGTCGGGGAAGAATCTCAAAGGTAACATAGATTGTGCCTCTAGAGGACGAGGTATTGAAGACGGAAGGTAAGAACCTACACAGGCAGTAAGTAAGATTCTTATGCCAGTGCCTACCTCCAGTTGACGCAGTAAGAGGTTGCATAGGTGTTTTTCTTTCTTGATTTTCTTTTTTTGTGTGGTGTATGACTAAGAAGAAAGATCTTGAAAAACCAAAACCCCCACCAAAAATTACCAAAGCCCAGGTCTCGGTGCTCTCTGGAAGAAGCACTTTCATAGACGACATCATCCGAAAAGAAGAAAATCTCAAGCTTTGGTTGGACCTAGAAAAGGGTCTACCCGAATCCCTCAGGTGACAGTTTCACCAACTGCAGTCCACACTAAGATTCATAGAAAAATTGAAGGGACTGAGAAAATCTTTCAGAGCATAGATCTTCCACCCCTCAACCCTTTAGAAGAGGGAAACTCTTGTAATCTAGAGGAAGGAGAAGGAGAAACCAGTGGGATAGCTAAGATAGACCCAGCACCCGATCCTGAATCTCCTGTGAAAGAAGAAGTCATACCCGAAATCCCAGATAGAGGGAGTGCAATCAAATCCCCTAGAGGATCAGATAACCAACCAATTCAAATAAAATATCTGGATCAAGAAATACCTGAAGATTTCTGGCATATTTTTTATCAAATGGCACAACCAAATCCACAACGTCCCCAGACTTCTACTTTGGAATATCCAATAGTTGATCCAATCGCCAATGCCCCCATGAAGGCAATTCCCCTACAAAACCTGCCAACCTTTCATGGATTAATCTCAGAAGACCCAGACGCATTCTTATTTGAATTTGATGTCCTATGTGGAGGGTATGATTGCACCTCTGAACCCCAAAAATTAAAATTGTTCCCCTCCACTTTGAAAGGAGTAGCTCTACGTTGGTTTATGGGATTAGGGGGAGGAACTATAAACTCATGGGATGAGATGAAACAAGCCTTCTTGAAAAAATATCTGGATTATTGTAGAACCAGAGACTTAAAAGATGAAATCTTTCAAATGACTGCAAAAGAAAATGAATCATTAGAAGAATATGTCGAGACATTTCAATATAATTTACAAAGATCACCCTATGGCACGTTACCAGGTGAAGTACTTAAGGCACCTATGATTAAGGGTATGAAAGATGAATGGGTAGAAACGTTGAATTTGATGGGGAAGGGTGACATTTATTAAGAAACCTATGATGACATCGTCCTATTGTGCATTAGCTGCTCAAGAGGAAGTTCACGGACCAAATCAGGGATGCATATCCCCCTCAGCAGAAATAGCAATATTCCCAACAGGGTGTTACACGAGCTGAAGTTGGTAATCTCTTAGAAAACTTCAAAACAGATATTCTGAGCACTTTGACTACACAATTGGATGTATTAAAGGCCAAATAGAAAAAAACAGAAGCATAACAAAGGTTGGCCATATTTTACCATAGGTGCAGAAGAAAACATGGTCCAAGGGATTGCCCTTTGGATGTGGTTCGGGTTTGCGCTATCTGCGCCAAAGATCATGACACAGAACAATGCCCATCACTTCTTGGACTGACAATTGTCTTTAGATAAGAAGAAGAAGAAACAGAGTCATTATATCTGATGGCTCAGTATCGTCAATGGCCTCCAAATACAATGGCCTCCAAATACACAGGACCCTTCCTCTTTCTTCTCTGGACAGTATAATCAGCAGTAAGCTCCCGGTAGCACATGGTAGGTTCAGTTGTTTACTAATCAGAACTGGCAGCCCCAACAATATCCACCTGCAAATCCCACTTGGCAAAACCAGCCCGCTGCAAATCCTTCCTGGCAGAATCAACCAACTGCAATTTCCACTTGGCCTAACTCACAATATCCCACCTCATCCTGGAAAAAATCAAATAACAACATCTACCCTTCACAGTGGCCCAACATGACTACCCAAAACCCAAATTGGAATCAGAATTGGCAACACCCCATGGGGATAAACAACCAACCTATGGGGATGGCCCCTCAAACTCAACTTATGTTACAAGCACCACTCCAATTGCCCCAAAATCCGCAATCCCAATTGTGCCCTCAACTACCAACCCAGCCTCACCCAAATCCAAATAACAAACCGGCTCAACTCGTCTAGATTATGGAGAATGGGGAAGGAGAGACCAGCTTGGTAGGGTGCAGTGAACTACGGTTGAGATCAGGGCGAATAATCTCTCCTGAAGAAAATAACGTCTTTCAAGAGCAGGAGAATGAAAAACAACCAACAATAACACCTTCGACTGTGGTAATAACAGAAGAAATCGAGCAGGGGGGAAACACAGTCGAATCACAAGATCCTGATAAGGATGCAATGCCCTCCCCTCCATTCCCCGAAATATTGATGATAGAAAAATCGACCGTATATCAAGATTCCACTCCTGCAAGCTCTTCAGGACATCCCAATCTATGCAAAAAAGATCAAGGAGCTATGTGGGAGAAAGCCCGTTAGAAAAATTAAAAATCCATCATCAACAGTCAGCGTGGTAGGAACCTTATCTGATCTAATTTTAGGTAGACAAGAACCGGTCAAATATGCAAATTTGGGGAATCCCATAGTGACAGTTCAGATCCACGGTTGTTCTTTTCCCAATACACTAGTTGATTTGGGAGCAACCATCAACATCTTGACTATGGAAACCTCCAATATCCTAGGTTTTGACTCCTTCAAACCCACCACAATAATGTTGTAGTTGGAAAATCAATCGATAGTTTGACCAGTTGGCACATTATACTATATAGCCATCTTCGTCGACTCTTGGGAATATCTGATCAAAATCTGGACCAGGGGTCAAATTTTAGCCCAAAACTCAACGTTCTCGGAATTTCCTCAAAACAAATGAGAGTGTAGCCCTCGTCGTCATGAATCTAATGCAACTCGTTTCGTCTCAAACGGACGTCGGGAGCGAGAGATATCGCGATCTGTCTAAATCGTCAAACAGGTAAAAAAAATGGATGTTGATTGTGTAGTCCGTACAGTCCGTACGGATGCTGACGTGGTAGGGCCGTACAGTGATGTGGAAGGTCCGTACAATGATGTGGTAGGGTAAGACTCACATGTGGCAGTTGACGTGGCAGGCATTTGATAGGACACGTGGACAAATATATTGTTGACACGTGGCATTTAATGGGCGAATAGTTTGGTGCCACGTGGCCCAGACGTGGGCTGCCAAGTGGCACCCCATTTTGGTTGGTTGTAAAATTATGTTGGAGTCCACGGGGTTCGACCCCCAGAACTCCCCTCTGCAAACGCCTTCACAAAGTCTGTCCGACCAACGGACCACACGTTATGTCTTGTAATGTATACAAACTCTTTTGTATTTAAATTAACATGTTTGTATATATGACGGGGGGTCGGGCTGGGGCTTAGCCCCGACCCGCGGTCATATCATTCATTACATACAACCAAACCTTTTGTAAAATGGCACCGCGGGGTAATTCCAATATGTATAACCCGTGGTTCTATTGGGTATACATATGACCATTACAATTGTTAAATGGTGCGCGGGCGTTTGTGTTTTCAACTGTAAAGCCCGCGGTTCTATGGTGTGGTATGTGACCACCATTGCAATGTGTGCACGTGTTTTGGGATTTACCACATGGTTTTTATGTATTGTAATGTGACCGACCACGAAGTTTGGGTGTGTTTTAAAATGTGGTTTAAATGGTTACAACGACATGCCATTTGTCTTTGTTCTATTCGTTTGGGAATAGAGCCCTTTTTGTTGCTAGCCCGAGGTCGTATGAAGGATCTCACGTGCCTAGATGCTAGGCGGTTAGGGGCTGGCGTGCCCATAACCGTCCTATAGTTTGCACCATTGGTGCAGTTGTGCCTGGTGCTGGGTTTTCACGCTTTAAATTGCGTGCGTGCCAGGTTCATTTGAAGAAGGGTGTGTTTTGTAGATGCAAAGACAGCAAGCTTGAAGGAGGAAAATGGAGGAGGCCTAACTTCTTCATCTTTTGGCTGATTGAGGTGCCGTAAAAGCCCAGCTAGGGGTTTTTGGATGTCTTGGATCCATTGGCACTATTATCAAGGCCATTTGAAGACTTCTTCTGCAAGTTTTTCACCATTGAAGTTTCAGCAAGCTCTAGGGAGTTTGAAGCCCTCATTGATTGAGGATGTGTTTTGGTGAGCCTATGTTTGTTTTCTGTGATTGAATAATAATTTTTGGCTAATTGATATGCTCTGAACACATTGGGACAGGTTTTAGAGGCTTTTGAGGACTTTTACAGGTGTTTTTACCAAAGAGAATCTCAGGGAAGCTTATGGCCACATGTAGAAGAGGTCATGCCCGGATGAGCCATGATCCGTTTTCAGAGTTCTATTAGTCATTTTTGGGGTTTTTATGTGTTCTGATCCCAATGGTACAGTATTTTTTTCCATTGGAGTTGAGCAGCAGCTTGTAAAAGAACTTTTGACAAATTAATCCCAAAGAGCCAAGTCCATTGATGGAGGCTCAAGGAGATGTAGCCCGGAGGGGGGTGAACTCCTTTATCAGCTTGTTCTTGTTGTGAGTTTGATGGTTTATTTGCTGCAAGTTGTGTTGATGTGTATTTGTTTAAAGTACATATTTAACCATCTAAAGAACAATTCCTCACACATAAACATTTACAAGAAGATGCATGAACTTAACACATAATTTTATCTTGCATATTTATACACATGAAGCAAGGTCCTGTAAAGTTTAAATTAATGAAGTAGAGGGTGCTTGCATAGCATAACAAGTCAACCTTCTATTTTCAGATCAAGTGGTATCAGAGCATAGTTTGTTTTGCTCATGTGTTTGCCATTGATAGCTTGAGATTTAGTTGTTGGTTTTTGTGCAAGTTTTGTGTTGAAGTTGGATATCTTCTAAGGATGGAGGAAGGTTCAAGCATTGATAGTTCTCATACATTTTCATTATCTAAATTCTTTGACAAAGAAGAGATTCTAACCATGAGAGATTTGATGAAAGAGATGTGTGAAGACAGAAATGTGAACATTGCCCTTGAAGAGCAGTTGATGGCCATGA
>ML801949.1:96262-125017 GCA_009831015.1 Picea engelmannii | reverse complement strand
AAGGTTGCATGAGATGGAGATTCAACTCCATGAGGCAAATGAAACCCTTACCAAGTACATGCATGAACATAAGGTATGCAATGTTAGTTTATCTTCTAATTCCTCTCAGGATGAATGTTTTGGTGTTTTTGAAAAGCACACAAAAGGAATAGGGTCCAAGTTGTTGTTAAAAATGGGCTATGAAGGTAAAGGGTTAGGCAAGCATGCACAAGGCATTGTTGAGCCTATTGTTGTTGAAGAGAGACCTAGGTATTGTGGTCTTGGATATGAACGAATTGATGGAGCAAATTCCAAAGTCGAGGAGACAAGGGAAAAAGTTCCAAGCACAAATTTTGTTTCGAGTTCACCTCCTCAAGAAGGCTTTAAAGGTGAAAGTTCAAGAAGTTTTGTTGAAAGTTCAATCCCTCCAGCATGCAAGGCTTGTGTTCAAGATGAATGCAAATGTGTGAAACGAAAGAGTTGTGAAATTGATGAGGACAAGAACACTGTTGATGGTCTTCAAAGGAGAGCTTGTAACTCTTCAGATTCACCTCCTCAAAGAGGTGATAAAGGTGAATGTTCAAGGTATAATTCTGCTTATCATTTAGTTGTTTTTTATTATGTTAAGCATAATAAATTTGTATGTAAAAATGGAAGAAAGAATCCATGTACATATTGTGGTTTATATAACCATCATGTTTCGAAATGTTGGAAAAGATTAATCGCTTTCAAGAAACTTTATAAGCAAAGACAACGTGAAAAGAAGATGCAAAAGATTTGCACTTATTGTCAGAAAAGGGGTCATCTCATTGACCAATGTTGGACATTGCATCCAACTACTCATCCACAGCACGAGAAGCAGTTGGATAAAGAGTTTGGCAAGAATGGAAGAGGAGATTCCATCATCGATGTGAGTCAAGATGATTCACAAGAGGACGATTTCCAGCAGAAAAAGTCACCGTTGAGTTGGCTTGGTAAGAAATGGTTGGATTTCTTAAGCAAGTAACGCTTTCATTTTTCTGTTGTAAATGCACTTTTCAGCGTTATGTGTGCATTTATGGGAAGCATGATAAGTTGCAGAAATTTATCACAACTTGCATGATGCAAGTTGCATGTGAATGCAATTCATTTTGAAAGCATTTTTGTTTGTTGCACAATGTCGCCAGAAGGATGTAAAAGATGGATATGATGTTCACTTGTTGCAGCCATTTATCTTTTTCATTTCAGATCTTATGTACCCACATGTTACGGGGTTATGTACTCATGTTTGTACTGAAAGGAGAGTTGAAGAGTCATGCGCATGCATTTGTTTTTATGTATGTGTAAGCAGTAAACCTGGTGATGGTTCATCATGAGTGATTCATGATTGTAACATGATTGTGTATCATGTTTGTCGACTTGTCATTTTGGGAAGATTGAGATGTTTCAAATGAGTCTCAACTGGTGTCGATGATTGTCTGACAACTATGTGTGTCGATCATGTTTTTCGACTTGTGTTTAGTCGATGGTGTTTGTTGACTTGTAAGTTGATTTTGAGTACACCAAGATGCAGGAAAACACCATGTGCTTTGATGAAGTATAGGATGTGACAGTTTGTTTAAGAACAAAAGACTTTGTTGGCATCATTTTTTAGTCTTGTATAATTTGTTTTCAAGATTGATGGTTTTCTTGGCTTGTGACAAGATGTCGCGGGATGTTTTTGCAGCCATTGGAGAGCTGATTGTGTTGACATCAAAGAGTTCGCAAGAGGGACTTGATTCCCAGTGGGAAGGTTGGCAGTCTTCCAAGCACAGAGAGAGCAGTGGGTCAGCAGCAGCCAGAGAACAGTGGTTGAAGGACATAGTCAGTTGCAGTGCAAGGCATGTCAAGGTATTCATGTGATTATCGAAAAGACTTTTCAAGTAGAATTAGTTGATAGAACTTGAAAGCAGGCAGATAATCATAAGCTTTTGTGGGTCCAAAAGCCTTTCAGTGGGAAGGTGTGATCAAAATCTGGACCAGGGGTCAAATTTTAGCCCAAAAATCAAAGTTCTCGGAATTGCCTCAAAACAAACAAGAGCTTAGCCCTCATCGTCACGAATCCAACACAACTCGTTTTGTCTCAAACAGACGTCCGGAGCGAGAGATATCGCGATCTGTCTAAATCGTCAAACAAGTAAAAAAAATGGACGTTGATTGTGTAGTCCGTACATTCCGTACAGATGTTGACGTGGTAGGTCCGTACAGTGACGTGGCAGGTCCGTACAGTGACGTGGCAGGTTTGTACAGTGACATGGCAGGGTACGACTCACATGTGGCAGTTGACGTGGCAGGCATTTGAAAGGACACGTGGACGAATAGATTGTTGACACATGGCATTTAATGGGTGAATAGTTTGGTGCCACGTGGCCCAGACGTGGGATGCCACATGGCACCCCATTTTGGTTGGTTGTAAAATTATGTTGGAGTCCACGGGGTTCGACCCCTGGACCTCCCCTCTGCAAACGCCTTCACAAAGTCTGTCCGACCAACGGACCACACGTTATGTCTTGTAATGTATACGAACTCTTTTGTATTTAAATTAACATGTTTGTATATATGACGGGGGGTCGGGTCGGGGCTTAGCCCCGACCCGCAGTCATATCATTCATTACATACAACCAAACCTTTTGTAAAATGGCGCCGCGGGGTAATTCCAATATGTATAACCCGTGGTTCTATTGGGTATACATATGACCATTATAATTGTTAAATGGTGCGCAGGAGTTTGTGTTTTCAACTGTAAAGCCCGCGATTCTATGGTGTGGTATGTGACCACCATTGCAATGTGCGCGCGCGTTTTGGGATTTACCACATGGTTTTTATGTATTGTAATGTGACCGACCACAGAGTTTGGGCACGTTTTAAAATGTGGTTTAAACGGTTACAACGACATGCCATTTGTCTTTGTTCTATTCATTTGGGAATAGAGCCCTTTTTGTTGCTAGCCCGAGGTCGTATGAAGGATCTCACGTGCCCAGATGCTAGGCGGTTAGGGGCTGGCGTGCCCATAACCATCCTATAGTTTACACCGTTAGCGCGGTTGCGCCTGGTGCTGGTTTTCACGCTTTAAATTGCGTGTGTGCCAGGTTCATTTGAAGAAGGGTGCGTTTTGTAGATGTAGAGACAACAAGCTTGAAGGAGGAAAATGGAGGAGGCCTAACTTCTTCATCTTTTGGCCGATTGAGGTGCCGTAAAAGCCCAGCTAGGGGTTTTTGGACGTCCTGGATCCATTGGAATTGTTATCAAGGCCATTTGAAGACTTCTTCTGCAATTTTTTCACCATTGAAGTTTCAACAAGCTCTAGGGAGTTTGAAGCCCTCATTGATTGAGGATGTGTTTTGGTGAGCCTATGTTTGTTTTCTGTGATTGAATAATCATTTTTGGCTAATTTATATGCTCTAAAAACATTGGGACAAGTTTCAGAGGCTTTTGAGGACTTTTACAAGTTTTTTTTCCAAAGAGAAGCTCAGGGAAGTTTATGGCCACATGTAGAAGAGGTCATGCTCGGATGAGCCATGATCCGTTTTCAGAGTTCTATTAGTCATTTTTGGGGTTTTTATGTGTTCTGATCCCAATGGTACAGTCTATTTTTCCATTGGAGTTGAGCAGCATCTTGTAAAAGAACTTTTGACAAATTAATCCCAGAGAGCCAAGTCCATTGATGGAGGCTCAAGGAGATGTAGCTCGGAGGGGGTGAACTCCTTTATCAGCTTGTTCTTGTTGTGAGTTTGATGGTTTATTTGCTGCAAGTTGTGTTGTTGTGTATTTGTTTAAAGTACATATTTAACCATCTAAAGAACAATTCCTCACACATAAACATTTACAAGAAGATGCATGAACTTAACACATAATTTTATCTTGCATATTTATACACATGAAGCAAGGTCCTGTAAAGTTTAATTTAATGAAGTAGAGGGTGCTTGCATAGCATAACAAGTCAGCCTTCTATTTTCAGATCAATATCCGGCAGACTTCCTCATTATCAACCCAAGAAGTGGAATTGAAGGGCATCCATTGATACTGGGTAGGCCATGGCTTGCAACAATAGATGCATACATAGGATGTCGAGCGGGTAATATGACAATCAATAGAGGGGGTATCACAAATAATCTCATTTTATATCCTCCTGCTAAGCCAAGTCCAACTTTCGTATATCCACAATTTCCACCACCGCGATACCCATAGAGGGATCTGCGAGCCCCTCTTATGCAGGAAGAAGCCGTCAGACTTAAAAACCAGCTAGAGGATGATGTAATAAGCGGGTTTATCAATATTCCAACCACCATGAGCAACTCGACCTACTAGATGCTCCAAGTTGTTCTAGACTGTGAAGCATAGGGAGACCTGCTGAAAGATTTAATGGAACAACAAATTCCAACTACAGTGATTCATAACAACAAACATGTCGAGATTGCACCAGGGAGGTCTCTAAACATCAATGCCAATTTAGATGAACAACAACAACAAAAGCTAATTCAAGTCCTCTCCAAATACTAGCAGGCTTTTGCATGGGAATATTCTGATATGAAAGGTATTGATCTGGAACTCTGCACACACCACATTTATGTTGAAAAAGATACCCGACCTATCCGACAGCCATAGAGAAGATTGAATCCTCACCTCGGGGATATCGTTAAAGAAGAATTACAAAAGTTGTTGGACATAGATTTTATATATCCCATCTCAGATAGTCGATGTGTTTCCCCATTAGTGATCGTCCCAAAGAAAAATGGGAAATGGCGAATCTGTGTTGACTACAGGGAACTTAACAAAGCCACTCAAAAAGACCACTTCCCTTTGCCTTTCATTGATCAGGTCCTAGATACTTTGGCAAGAAAGAAATTCTTTTCTTTCCTAGACAGTTTTAGTGGGTACAATCAGATTTAGATTGCCCTAGAAGATCAAGATAAAACTACATTCACATGTCCCCAGGGCACTTTTTCATACAAAGTATTACCCTTTGGACTTTGTAATGCTCCAACCACTTTTCAAAGGGCTATTCTGAGCATATTCAATGATTTTATCAGCAAAGGACTTGAAGTCTATATGGATGATTTCACTCCTTATGACGACGACTTCGATCAAGCACTGAATAATCTCGAGAAAGTACTAGAACGGTGCATTGCGACCAGGTTATGTTTAAGCCACGAAAAATTTCACATGATGATGACAGAAGGTGTGGTACTAGGGAATTATATCTCTGCAGATGGAATAGAGTAGATCCAGCAAAATAAAGGTAATCCTTAATCTACCTACACCACACACACAAACTGAGGTACGTAGTTTCCTTGGCGCTTCAGGATACTATCGTAGATTTATGGAAAATTTTGCAAGAACCGTTGCACCTTTACATGCTTTGACTGGTAATGTAGATTTTTAGTGGTCTGACAAGTGTGATGTGGAATTTGCAGGACTCAAGAATTTGATCTCGACAACATCGGTGTTGAGAGGGCCAAATTGGAAAATACCATTTCACATCTCCACCGATGCATCAAATATTTCCATTTGCGCTTTCCTCGGACAGTTAGAGGACAAGAAACCCTACGCCATTTATTTTATTAGCAAGAATCTTACTCCAGATGAACTTAATTATATAGTAACAGAGAAGGAGTTTTTAGCTGTTATACATGCCATCAATAAATTTCGTCATTATATAATAGGCTATCCGGTCGTTCTGTATACTGATCATTCTGCTATTAGATATCTAGCATGGGCAGGTCTCTCGATGGTTGTTACTATTGCAGGAATTTGATATCACCATCAAAGATCGACCCGGGAGAGAAAATCTTGTCACAGACTTCCTATCCCGCATACCCAAAACAGACGACTCCTTAACAGTCGAAGATCGATTTCCAGACGAGCATCTATTTGTCGTTACTACAAATCCACCTTGGTACGTTGATGTGGCAAATTACCTGGCAACAGGAAGATTACTAGCACATATTTCATCAAGGGAAAGAAAACTGATCGTCTAGCGTAGCGCATGATTTGCTTGGATCAATGGATATCTCTTCCATATAGGAGTTGATCTCCAGATCCACAGATGCGTACGCGATGACAAAATCTACGAAATACTAAAGGCTGGACATGATGAGCCCTATGGTGGGCATTTTGCAGATTGCAGGATTGGACACAAAATTTTGCAGATGGGCTATTATTGGCCCTCAATATTCAAAGACATGAAGAAATATGTCCAGACCTGCGATAGTTGTCAACGGATAGGAAAACCAGGTCAGACTGATGAAATGCCTTTGAAAGCACAAGTAGTTGCAGAACCATTTGAGAGATTGGCACTAGACTTAGTTGGCCCCTTCAATCCAAAGTCAAATAAGAAGGCCTATATTCTAGTTGCAATGAACTATATGACTAAATGGGTAGAGGCAGAAGCCTTACCAAATGCAACAGAAGAAGTAGTCATCAAATTTATTTTCAAATTATTCATACGTTATGGACTACCAAGAGAGGTAATTACTGATGGGGGGTCACAATTTACAACTCATAGAATAACCACCACCCTGGATAATGATCATATTAAACATAAAATTACTTCTCCGTACCATCCACAAGAAAATGGGCAAGTGAAAAGCACCAATAAAGTCCTGGAGGCAATCCTGACAAAGACTATCTCAACAAACAGACAGAATTGGGCTTCTGAGCTCCCAAATGCCTTATGGGCTTACCGCACAACATGGCGTAATACCATTGGCTACTCTCCTTATCATTTAGTCTATGGAAAAGAACCCATCTTCCCAATCAAGTTTGAAATCAAGACTCTAAGGATGGCCTAGGAAATCAGAATGGATCTTACAAAAGCACATAAACAACGCCTTCAACAACTCAACAAATTGGATGAAGTACGTATGTCCGTTGTAGAGAAAACAACCGTTATTCAACAACAGAGAATGACCTGTCACGATAAGAATATCAAGAAAAAATCATTTAAAAAAGGTGATTGGGCACTCCTCTATGATTCCAGATTTCAGGATTTTTTAGAAAAATTACAGACACGGTGGCTGGGACCATATGCAATCAATGAAGTCCATGATAATGGCACAATCATGTTAAGCACCATCAACGGGTCCGGATCTCCATTTCAGGTCAATGGACACAATCTTCGACTCTATCATCAGCCGCCCTCAAAAGAATATTTCTACCAAGAGGTAAGTAAGGACCCTACCATTCAAATTTTGGCTGGCTGAGAAGGTAATATAGCCACCCCAACTCCATAAATGTTGAATTTTGTTGACAGTATACATACTGTATACAATTTTGTTTTCTGTAGATTTTATTTAGTTTTTTTATTATTTTTGACATTTATTCGAGAAAATTAGAACTAGGGAGGATAACTGTAATGAACTCAATTAACACTCTTTTTTGTTCCGAACTCCTGCTTCATCTCATCACCCAAACCCTATCTTTCGCAGAGAAATGAGTGTGCCATGATTCAACAGCAACAATTGGGCAACTATAATGAAATTCATAACATTAACAAACCATCCACTACTTAATTTTGAAATAAACCAACTCATAAATGAATTTAGTTGATGACTAATCAACCTTGGATTCAAGCAAAACACATTTCCAAGTTTCTAAAAATTACGTATTCAGATGGTTAAAAACCTAACAATTGATGTTCCTTTTGCACGTCTAATGTTCCTTTGAACGAAACAATTGGTGTTTCTTTTCGCATGCTTGTTGTTCCTTTGAATGGAACAATTGTTGTTCCTTTTGCACGTCCGTTGTTCCTTTGAATGGAACAATTGTCGTTCCTTTTTTCGCGCTTGTTGTTCCTTTGAATGGAACAATTGTCATTCCTTTTTCGCACCCGCTATTCCTTTTGCACACCTGTTGTTCATTTTTTCGTTCCTTCCCTACATTGTTGATAAAACGCTAAACCATTCCTTTGGGGTACAACTTTCACCAAATAATTTTCACCAGCATTATTTCTTACGATCTATCATTTTTTTGTGGACTATCTCCCATGCCTTATCAAATTGTTTTTTTGGATCACTTTCTTCGAAATATCTTAAACCTTGTTCATAACCTGTAACCACCATAATTCGTTTCTTTTCTCTTATACATACAAATACACTTAAATGATATCTCACCTTTATAACTAATAAGGAGTCTGTGACACACTTTTACTTGGAATCCTTACACTTCTTTATTCCATCCCTTACTCTTAAGGAGTAGATGAGCCTCCCTTCATACACTTACATATATATATATATATATATATATATATATTTTCCTTTTTCAAAAAGAATAGGGGGTCTCATCACGAGCCAACATACCACAATCATAGGATAATAACCTAAGTGACATTCCTACTATGGATACCACACCGAGGCAATGGCCTTTGACATTTTCTCATCAAAGGACAAGGGGTCTCATCATGAGCCAACTTGTTCACCTAAGTTACAATCTAGTGAGTGGCATTATCACCATCTGGCTACCAAAACCAGGATAATGGTCTTTTTGGAAAAGACAATTCAAATAATTATTAAGGATACATGCTCATCTAAGGGTTAAAAGGCAACCCTGTCGAGGCTATGGACGCTTGCTGGCAATAGTGGCTCTGCCTGTGGTATGGATGTTTACCTTAAACGCCAAGTTTTTGCGTGTATCTAGATTTCCTTCACTCAATAACGAGGCTATCATTTCAGTTGTATTCAATAAAATGGAAAAGTAACAACATTATGATATGTGGGATATTATTTAAATGAACAGATTTAATTTATTTGGCGTATGTATCCTTAAATCATTCTTTTGAGTATAGGTATATTTCAATTCCACAAAAGAGGACTAATGTTTAATGATTACCATTAAAATATGTTGTTTGAAAAAAATCATTGATCCCCATTGGCGGCGACAGTTCAATCATTACTTCTCACCATCAATACCTACACTCATTACTTTCCCCTACGCTGACGGTCGAGGTCGACCTTTATATTAATGAGGGGAGTGGACGCTCGGTATGCTTCTCGATAAAGATAGTAATGATTGTAATAAATACCCACATTTGTAAACACTTTTTGTCTCTGATATTTGCTATTTTCGGTAATTTTTCCTCCGAGCTGGTCTAACCAAGTCTGCTACCAGGAACGATAGTCGTCCACATTTTCTCACAAAATGGGTGGCAGAGGTGTGCACAGGGAGCCAACTTTACTACAGGTTACAAAGCAAGCAAGAGAAATCCTACATCGTCTGGGGTGGATGAAATACTTCAACCGTTTGCAAGGATACAACTCGAATGCCACGCTTGAATTCTTACAGAATTTGCAGGGAGAAATATCTATGGTGCGAGGCATACGAATCTTAGTCACCCTGGAAATCTTAGTAGAGGTCACAGGCCTCCCTAACATGGGAATTCAGTGGACAGGAAGATACACAACACTGAAGGAAGTTGTGGAAACTTTCACAGACCTTGGGGAAGAATTGGATAAGAAGGGAAAGGGACTTAATCCCAGTACCCTCAGAGAACCATGGAAGGAACTGGTAGGGATAATTTAGCGGTACATCACCTGTGATGGACGATACGACATAATTTGACCTCGCCACCTCAAATTGTTGGCAGCCTTAAAACAACGGTTAGTACTTAATCTACCTTTATTTCTGAATTCCATATTACATGAGGTTGCCTTAAGAGCACAAAATTCCAAGGATCCTGTTACTGTTATCAATCACCACAGATTAGTTAAACTGATAACAAATAAAGCACTGAGTCAAACTCAATTGACCTGGGATAATCTGATTGAGGCCAATAGACCTCCACAAATGGAGCAGCTTGAATTATGCCATGAAGAACCACCACAGGAAATTGAAGATAGACAAGAAGAGGAGACTACTGCCCAAGAAGAAATCCCATCTCCTCAAACCGAAGCTGAGGCAGACCCTGCCCAAATCACAGAGGCCCAAACCTCACAAACACATGCATTAATGAAAAAGAGGAAGAGAACAACAGCTGCCCCTAAAACCATCATTCATACAAGGAGAAGAAGCAGACGAATTCAGGAAGCAACTGAAGCAATTCAGAGTACAACAAAATAGCCTAAAGAACTTCATAATTCTACAAAACAGTCTCCACGGGAGAATGTTCAAGAAACTGGGCAAGCATAACAGATCTCACCAAGGAATGATCAAGAAGATGTCCAACTGACATTAGAGCATTTGACAGAACTATTTTTGAAGAGCTATGAGGTAGAAATAGCCCAGGTTTTGGGAAGCTTTGGAACCTCAATTAACAAAGGCACAAATAATCCAGAAAAATGCCAAGAACAAGCCTCCTCTTCAAAACCAACTGAATATTTTCCTGATATTGAAATGTCTTTTCCAGAGGACACAACATAGGAAGAAACTCATTTTGAAACAAGAAGCCCTATTGGACAGACATAACATTTGGAAGAAACAGAGGAACAACCATCTGTTGGCCAGAATGAAGAAGACCTTGAGGCCTCTCATAAACAAAAACCAGCCAAACCATAAGAAAATTAGAAAGTTAAAAAAAGAAAACAAATTGTTGAAGAAAAAGGCTAAGAAGGCTGAAGTATTAAAGCAGAAGGTGGGTAAACTCAAGGAAATTATTAAGGAATTGAGGAAACATTTAGAACAAGCAGATAAGGCCCACAGAAGAAAGAAAAACAAAAGGGCTAGAGTGCAAGGAAGAAAACCTCTTCCTAAAGAAGTAGTCAGTACAAATTTTGTAGGGATACAGATATACCCTGAAGAAATAGTAGTAGAAGAAACAGTAGCTCAGAATGAGGAAGTAATTCTTTTAGAAACACAAGAAAATATGACAGCAATAGAATCCATTGATGCTGAGGTGTAGACAGACACCTCGGTATTAGAGGAAATATCTCAACTCCTTGAGAAGAATGATACCATCAGGAGATGTGAGGAAGAATTGATGCAGTCTCAACAAACCCTGGTTCAAAACAAAAATGAATTAATGACTATGGAAGAGCACCAGGCACTCTAGTCCCAGAAACAGAGTGCTATTATGGACAAACTAGAATCAGAGCTTACACAGGCCCAGCAAGCATTAAATCAATCCAGGGAAGAGATGGGTGCTATGAAAGAATACCAAGCATCCCAATCTCAAGAACAGGGTGTCACCATTGATAAACTAAAGGCAGAGCTGGGACAAGCCCAACGAGCATTGGCTCAACACCAAGATGAGATGGTCACTAGGGTTGAACATCAAAAGATTGTTAAACAAATGAAGGACATGATAGCCACAGAGAGTGAGACCTATGCTACGCTCACCAGAGTCCAAGGGAAGGTAAAAAAGGTGCAAACCCAATTGGAAAAAGCTTTGGAGCAAATCAAAGAAATATGTGATGTCTACTCTGATGCTATTAATTGCAGAACCCCTGCCACCAATTACACTTTATTCTTGCTGGAACGATATCTGTTCTTGAGAGTGAAGGCCATTAGAGCAGGTAAATCTATTTCATTTTCCACTATACCTGAGTTTATTTCATGTTTCAGAGAGCAGGACGAAAAAGTACAATACTTTTTGTGTGAGTTGTACTTTCATAATTTCATTCTGGAAGAAGAAAGGAAAGATAAACTTGGGCCATTCATAGGTGATATATAGTTTCAGGCATTTCTTTCATTTACTCAGAACCAAGTCAGATGGGGTAAAGCTCATAAAACCTTCCTAAAGAGGGAAACTGGGCTAGATCTCTGGGTTAGGGGAGAGCCTCCAAAGTCCTTTCCAACCATTATGCGACATAAAACCTTTATGAAAAGAGAGGGGGTCATATACTCCTTAGCCCCTATCAATCTACAGGTTATACGTTCAGGTATCACTCGTTTTAGAGAGCTTAAGGAAGAAGCTCTTGTTGCTTCTAAACTGAGATGGGATGCATCCTCCAATGAAGTAAAGAGTAGGGAACCCTTTGGATATAGGAATTTCTTTGTAGCTACCTTCAAAATAGAAAGGTATTCTAGATTTCTCCAAGAGGAAGGGCCTTCTTGGATTGGGTGCAGATATAATCCCCCTATCATCTGGTTTCCTCCAGAAAGTTACCAAAAATATTATCAAATTAACAAGAAAAGGGAGGATGTTTCTTTTGGAGAACTCAAAAGAAGCAATGGGTTCAGGAGGCTTGGTGAACCAACCTTTCCACCTTACAACATTACTACTTTACATGTAAGATCTCAACTTGCATGAGGACATGCAAGAAGGTAAGTTGGGGGGTATGTTAGGTTATGAAAAAGGTATAAATATCTTCCTTTTTCCCACATTTCATGATATCATCTTGATTGACTTTTCGGTTATTTAGGAGCAAATAGAATAGAAAATGAATAATATACTCTTTAGCGTTATTGTTGGATTTAGATTACATAGATCCTAAAACATGATTGGAATTGTCTAGTTTTATTACAGGATTGGTTAAATATTGTCAAACCCAAGATAGCAAAGGAAATCTTGAAGGCGCGCAAGCTATTGGAGGTTGAGGACTGTATGGCGCAAGGCAATTTTGAAGATGATTGAGTTTCTTATATTGTAACTTTATAATAGTAAAGCAATCCTGAGTATCTCTCGATCCTCAGGATAGCTTGATTTACCAAGATTATTGTAATATATAAGGGGTAAATAGATCTTGAAAAGATATAGAAGAATGGCACCCAAGAAATCAGAACTTAGAATTTCTTTGTGTTAGCAGTTTTTGTAAAATGGTGTACCAACTATGAAATCAATAAAAGCTTTGAGCAGTTTTACAATTTCTATATACTAAATTTCAAATAGCATTGCTTCTAAGGACCAAGGGCCTAGTCTGAAGGAGCTACTGTTAGACCTATAATTGTATCAGTTCAATTTATGTTTTGTGATTCGATTCTCTTTTACAGTGGTTAAATGAATGCATAAGTGTGTTGATGATTTCATGTCAATTGCAAGAGATAGATATTTCCTGAAGCATTAGATGATTGTTGTTCCAATTCCTATTACTGAGATTTGATGCATGACAGTTCCTCATAAGTTCACATTTAATGTTCCTTTCACTTAGTTTACATTTGTTGTTCCTTTCATTTAGTTTACATTTGTTGTTCCTTTCTGTTAAAATATAGTTGTTGTTTCTTTCAATAGAAGTACGATTGTTGTCCCTTTTCGATTAGATTACAGTCTCCATTTCCTTCCATAAATAGAGTAATTCATCTTTTAACTTTCCATCAATTTGATTCATAATAATAGTCAATTATGCAAGTCTTTATTTAGATTCAATTATTGCTCTTAAAATGAATTCAATAGATTAATTAGTTTATTTCCATTGCACAGCTTTAGATTTCAATTCCTAGAATCTTTAATGAATGTTTGAGGAACTTGATTGTTGATAAACTCAGATTTGCTTTAACTACACGATTTTAGCCTCTACGAGCTATCTACATAGACTTTGTCGATATTCTTGAGATAAAAGATGAATCCTCGGGTTGATAAATTAATGTTAAACTAAGGTTGTTTTTAGACATCTTTAGAACCCAATAGTATGACCAAGCGGACACGTCCTTATACTGCTGGAGTAAACCTGCATACTTCCCTTTCATCTCAGGGGGAAGATATTTTGACATCTTTACTATTCTAGGCTCCTTTTTAGTCCCTATGTCACAATCTTCAATTTCTTCTGGTTGAGGTTGTAAAGTAGATTTTAGGGGCATGTCATTTTGGTCAAACAATATTTCTAGAGGGATTAGTCCTTTCGGAATCTGATTTTTTTTTGAAACTAACATGTGATGATTCGCGATCTTTTCTTGGAACTCTTGAGGACCCTCCCCTTCTTGCATAGTCAAAATATGGTCGTTTTGGTTTTCTTGGTCAATGTGAGTTTCAGCGAAATCGTCTACCATTTCGAGGAATTTTCTGATCTATTCGTCATCTTCGAAGACCTACTAGTGTTGTATATTATTCGGTATGGAGGGTCTGTGCCTCACCTCTATATGATACTTCAATTTGAAAGTTGTAGGAGGTGCGAAAGTTGAAGCTGCTTTGGCTAATGAATCAACTTTTAGGTTTTCTGTACGTGGAATGTAATGAACATTTACTGATGAGAAAAAAATTTCTATTAGATCCCAGGCACAATTTCTGTAAGATCTTAATCTCAAGTGTTTGGCCTGGTACTGTCGATTTATCTGCTTCACAATCAACTCCACATCTCCATAGACTTCCAAGTTCTTTATGTTCATCTTCCTGGCAGCGTCTAGTCCCAAGACTAAGGCTTCGTACTCACATACATTATTTGTGTAGTCTATGTCCCACTGCAGTCTGTAAGAAAAAGGGATAAAAAATTCATTTTCAGGCGCTATAAAGAGTACTCCTGCACCTGCTCCTTCACATGACGAAGCGCCATCAAAGAACATTTTCCAAATCCCAGAGTTATACACATTTTCATCTATCTTTTTTTCTTTATTTTCCTCTATAAATTTTCTTTTGTACAATCATTTGCACCATCATCAAAAGATAAAATACAATTACCTAGGTATTAATCAATGACATAAGCAGGATAATTATTAGGATTCTGCGGATCACTTATTGTATATGCTAACCGTGTCTCTCTGTATAGCCGAGTGAACTGTCCTCCAAAAACTGGAATCATGGCATAGGTAATGTCTAATTGAATAGATCCCCCAAGCTTGGCTCCCCAAGACCTAGATAAGATAAAACCATACTTCAGAGGTATATCGATGATAACTACATCCATTAGAACATTTTTTACCAGCACCTGCGCAAGAGTTACCACTAGATCTTTGATCATGCCCATAAACTTAACTCTCCTTGAATCGAAAGAATACAGGTCTCTGTATGGCCTGGTGATTTCGAGGCTTAGTTTGTCCATAATAGACTTGGGCATCACGTTATGTGAGGCTCCATAGTCTAGCATGTAATTATGCAGCAAACGATCTTACACGTTAAGTGTGATATAGAAAGGGGTGACGGTATCCCTGGCACCTTCGAAATGTGGGCCAAAATTTATATTAGGCATATCGTCTTCCAAATTTATCACGTCAGACTAACTTTATAAATCTGAAAGATTTATCATTTTGGTTATTTTCTTTTGGTACACAAGATTCTTTGCCAATTCAACCAGAGGTATTGGTATTTTTATCTTGTTTATCTCATTTTCCACGCTGAAACCCCCCACGAGTTTTTCTATTTCTTTAGTTGAAGCTTCGGTTTCCTTCCTTTCTGGCTTATTTGTTTGCATTGTTTTATTTTCAGTTAGTTTTGTTTCCAATGTCTGCGTTCTGACTACCTTAATTTTCCCAACTTGGGCCTCAGCCTCCTTTATTTTCATATTTTGTATCTCGATGTCTTTCGGAACGGGCTCATATGTTTCGCCTCTTGGCAGGATTTTCTTTGGTTGAGTAGTGGACACAGATTTATTTTTAGGCCTCAGATTGTACTTGTGTTGGAGCTCGGCCATTATAGTATCAGCCATCCCTTGATAGGTAGAATCACTTGCATTATTTATGTTGTTATCTTTATTTGACAGTTGTTCTGTGTTTAGAGACCTCTCATAATCTTCCTTGGTTAGATGAGGTTGTACACAATCGTCACCCAATTTTTTAAAGTCTTCTCCTAGATCCTCAAACTCTTGCAAGTCATTTCCTCCTATAAATTTTTCATTTTTTAAAGGAGTTTGAATTTTTTGGTCTTCATTTTTAATCTGTCTTTGTTGAATTTGAGGATTGGGGTTTCTTCTGAAATCCCTCTTAATGAATTGATCTTCTTTGGATTGATCTAGATCCATCCTTGAAATTTTATTTGATAACTCCTTTATTATCCTAGCCATATCATCTATTTTATCGTCTGAGGACCTCATTGATCTTGAAGGTCCCACTTGTTCTTTAAAGCATTTGGTCTCTTTGTTTCCTGTTTCTATTTTTGTTTTTAGTTTACCAGAAGCCATCATGTTTGACTCAATCTCCACAACATCATCTTACATTCGGATCGGGTCGGCCCCTCTCCTTTCTATTAATAAAAGTGTGAAATCGGGTTCAAAGGCTTCCGCAAAGGTTACCTTGGCTACAGGTTGGGACAGTTTAACCTCGACTGGGATCTTATTATATAATTTGTTAAATATTTGAATGAATTCCATCACAGTTTCTGAACTTTTTTTCTTCAAAGATCCAAACTTAATCAGATAGTATAAATGGTCCTTCCTTTCACCCCATTGCCTAAGAAAAGTATCTTCTAGAGCATCTTAGGATAATATCGAACCTGCGGGCAAACTTTGGAACCAGGTTCTCACCTGTCCTTCAAAAGTTTGGACAAACAACTGTGAATACACATCTTCATGTTCGAGACCTAGGATGTCCGCAAATTGGTCAAAGAAATTTATATGTTCGGTCGTGATTAGGTCTCCTTCCCCTGTAAACTTAGGTAGGTTTTTCATGTAGTTTTCAGGTAGGTCATGTAGGGGTACCGGGAGGACCAGAGGGGCGTATCTGGCAACTACTTTCGCGAAAATCCTGGGTGGTGGGGGTGGCGCTTGGCCTCCCATTCCTCCTCCTTCCACATCCATCGATACTCTCCGAGAGGAAACCGATACGTTGTACAGAGGATTTTGGAAGATGTATAACGAATCATTAGCTTCTTCGGGAGACGAGAAGACTGAAAAAGGTGGAAACGAGATACGGGGGCTTGGTTCCTCTAACTTGCAAGAGATGTAAACAGGGGAACCCGCAGGTGTGGAATCTGAGTATATGGTATAATATTCAAGACTTAGTGGGGTCGGGAAATCCAACCAAAGAGTTATAGGGGTATCAGTTGATGCGAGCTTTACCGAGGGATTTTCACTTTCGTTTACGCAGGATGTAGTCGTATGAGTTTCAGATTTAATTTTTGGGAAAGCTAAATTTGGGTTTAGGGTTTCGGCCTCGGTTGTTGTAATATACCAAATATAAAAAGTATGCAGAAATGAAATAAAATGCTAGAAATCGTAGAATAACAACAATATAACCAGAGTAATCACCACAATAGCATTGAAATGATATAAGAATAACAACAGAAATAACACTTAGATTCTGTGAGCAATGTTCACGGGCCTCTTCGAGGGGGAAACCTCCAGTCAATCATAACTCTATTACAATAATATCCAAGCTAGGGTTCTCATACCCTCGAATCCTATTTATACTAAATATTTCTATCAAAAGAGGCATCTAGAGGAAGATCCTTCTAGAAGCGGAAGCCTCTATTAGGTCTTCTTACATTTGACTTATTCTATTTTATTGTAAGGCCTTATTAATATTTACCTTTATTACATCCGAATATATTGTTCTACCTATGTGTGGGTTAGGACCCTAACATGTCCTCCCCCTTAAGAACAACCTTGTCCTCAAGGCTTGAGATGTGGAAATTGTTGCAGAATGGTAGTTGGTTCCCAAGTGGCATCTGCTGGAGTTGTATCTTTCCACCGGATTAACACTTCCTTGATGGTTCTTTGATGCAGGCGACGCTCACGCTGGTCCAAAACTGCTTGTGGTTGTAGCCAAATGGATCCTTCTTCGGCTAAGTCGGGAAGGTTGGTTTGAATTTGACATTTAGTTCCAATCACCTTATTTAAGCAGGAAACATGAAAACAGGATGTAGCTTCGAATGACTAGGCAAAGATAATTGATAGGCCACCTGTCCCACACGCTTGAGAACTGTATAAGGACCATTAATTTGGGTGCTAGCTTCTGACAATGCTCAGCCTTGAGGGAATTCTTCTTTTAAGGTTGCAGGCGAAGAAACACTTGATCGCCTTCTTCAAATTGACATTCAAAGCGACCTTGATCTGCTTGTTGCTTCATGTGATTATGTTCCATGACCAAATTCTCTCTGAGGGTACAAAGAATAGCCTCTCGAACTGTAAGTGTTTGGTCAACCGCCTAGACCTTCAAGACACCAGGTAAGTATGAGAGAACTGACGATGGCTTTTGTCCATATACCACTTCAAAAGGAGTCATGTGTGTAGTTGTATGGTATGAAGTGTTGTACCACCATTCAACTAGGGGTAACCATTGAGCCCATTGATTTTGCTTTTCTGAGGCAAAACACCTCAAATATGTTTCCAAACACTTGTTGACAACTTCTGTTTGACCATCAGTCTGGGGATGATAAGCTGTACTGAGATGCAATTGGGTGCCTTGTAGCTTGAACAGTTCTTGCCAAAAATTCCTTGTGAAAGTGGGGTCGCGATCAGAAACAATATAGTGTGGCATGCCATGGATCTTGAAGACCTAATCCATGAAAATTTGAGCCATCATGGATGTTGTAAACGGGTGTTGAAGAGCGCAGAAATGAGTGTACTTGGAAAGACGATCAACAACCACCATGATGACTGATTTATTTCCCGATTTGGGTAATCCTGTAATAAAATCCATAGAGATGTCCTTCCAAATAGCAGGTGGAATTGGGAGCGGTTGCAGTGTGCCCGAAGATTTGACTGTTTCTCCCTTGTTGCGTTGACACACATCACCTTCAACGACAAAATTACGAATGTCCTATTTCATACCATCCCAGAAAAAAGAAAGTTTGACCATGTCATAGGTTTTGGTGAACCCGGAGTGCCCCACTGTCGGTGTAGCATGAAGCTCATAAAGTATCATGGATTTAATATTTGATTGTTTACTTAAATACAAACGACCTTTGTATTGAAGCTCAACATGGAACCAAGAGTACCCTGGGGGAGCTGGAGCACTGGACTGCAATTGTTGGATCAATTGTGAACTTTTGGGATCTTGTAGCCATTCCCGACGAACAACATGGAGCCAATCTAGTACAATGAAGGAAAGAGAAAAAAGGGATCCTTCATCTTCATATTTGTGGGAAGGTGCATCTGCAACCACATTCTCTTTTCCTTTCTTGTAAATGATCTCATAATCATAGCCAAATAGCTTAGTTACCCATTTTTGTTTCTCGTGGGAGGAAATGCGTTGTTGCAAAAAATACTTGAGGCTTTGATGGTCTGTCTTAATTTGGAAGCGTTGCCCCAATAGACAAGGGCGCCACAAATCAACAACATGCATAATAGCCAACATTTCCTTTTCATAGATAGATTTGCCCAGATTTCTTTCAGATAGTTTCTTGCTGGTAAAGGCCAAAGGTTGACCCTCTTGCATAAGGACAACACCAATTCCTTTCCCTGAAGCATCACATTCCAAGACAAAGGTCTTTGTGAAATCTAGAAAGGCCAGGATTGGAGTGGTGCACATGGCCATCTTCAAGGTTTGAAAAGCTTGAGCAACAGCTGGAGTCCAAGTGAAAAAGTTCTTTTTTAGGAGAGCAGTGAGAGGTGTTGCAATCTTTCCGTAATTATTTAAAAACTTGCGATAATAACCTGTTAAGCCCAGAAATCCATCCAAGATTTTGAGAGTCTTTGGGTGAGGCCAGTCTTGCATAGCTTCAATTTTTTTAGGATCCACCCTGACGTTGTTCTTGCCAACCAGATGACCCAAGTACTCTACTTCTGAGGCGCCAAAAGCACATTTAGACTATTTCAGGAAAAGTTGGTGCTGAGAGAGTAGATGGAGAACTCGATCCACATGAGCAAGATGTTCTGTCTAGGTCTTTCTATAGATGACTATGTCATCAAAGAAAACTAAGACAAAATGACGGAGAAAAGGATGGAAGACATGATTCATGAGGCTTTGGAAGGTGGAGGGGGCATTACAAAAGCCAAAGGGCATGACCAAAAACTCATAGTGGCCCTCATGAGTTATAATGGAAGTCTTGGGAATGTCGGCCTCTTTCATATGTATTTGGTGGTAGCCCGAATGAAGATCAAGTTTAGTAAAGAATTGGACGCCACTCAGTTCATCCAGGAGGTCATCAATGACAAGAATGGGAAATTTGTCTTTAATGGTAAGTTTGTTGAGGGCAGGGAAGTCAGGACACATTCACCAAGAACCTTCTTTCTTCAGGACCATGACCATAGGAGAAGAGTAGGGGCTCGTACTAGGGCAGATAACGCCTGCATTAAGGAGTTCCTGGACCATTTTCTCAATTTCATTTTTTTGGGAAAAGGGGTGACAATACGAACAAATATTGGGAGGAAGGCTTCCGGGTACAAGGGGAATGGAATGATCATGAACACCAAGTGAAGGAGGGAGTCCCTGGGGAGTGGAAAAGACCACTTGATGTTTAGAAAGGATGGATTGGAGGTCTTAAGACACCAAGGGTGTTTCTGTTGCTTGGATGGCATGGAGTTGAGAAATAACACCAGAATGAACCTTTTTGAGTAGTTTTTCCATGCGGTGGGAACTAATGATCTCAGGTGAACTGGTGGTGATGCCTTGGAACTTATATTGGTGGCCCTCCTGGTCAAATTCCATGGTTAATTCCTGAAAATCCATGAGAATGGGACCCAAATTCCTTAGCCAGTCTGCACCCAACACAATGTCACACCCGCCCATGTCTATAGAAAACATATGATATTTTAGGTGGTAGTCACCAATTTGGAGACATACATTTTCACAACGCCCTCCACATTTCATGGAGCCACCATTGGAAATCATGATTTGGAAATTATTTATGGCATGGATGTAGCAATGAGTTTCTTGGGCAATGCGGCGATAAATAAAATTATGGGTGCTTCCACTATCAACCAGAATGATGACCTTCTGATGCTTGATGTAACCGATTAGATTGAGGGTTTGGGGAGCGGAGAAGTCAGTGAGAGCATTGAGGGAAATGATTGGTTCTACTTCAAGAGGGTCTGAGGGAGGGGTTATGTTGGGGGTTTCAGGTGACTCAGACACAAGGGGAGTTTCAATATCTTCTTCCGAAATATCCTCGGAAATGGCCATAAACAACTTTTGTTCCTTACACATGTGGCCCGGGAAATATTTGTCATCAAAATTATAACAAAGGCCTTTGAGTTGGCGTTCATCCATTTCAACCCTGGTCAATTTTTGGATCTTGAGTGGAGCGGAGGGAGTAGTGGGATTTACTGGTTTAGGGTGAGGGATAAATGAGGGTTTCCGGTTTTGAGAAGATACAACCTATTGTGCTTCTTTATCTCTTTTAGTAGCCTCCACCCAACTATGAGGCCGAGCCATGAGGACATGGGCTTGAATCTCATCCTTGAAGCCACTGATAAAACATTCTCGGAAAAAGGCATCAGACATGCCCTCTGTCCGAAAATCCAGGCGCTCAAAGGTAGTTATAAAGTCTTCCACTGTTCCTAATTGTTTCAACTTTGTCAAATGACCCAAATGGTTGGTGTCAGTGTCAAAGTGTTCATAAGATCTGCCACAAAGTGTGTCCAAGAAATATGCCCTTGATGAGAAGTTTTTCTCCATTGCCACCATTGCCAATGTTCTTGATCTAGATGGAGAACACCATACCGGAGTTTGGCCAAGTCATCTGTAATTCTGTATAAAGAGAAATAATTTTCCATTTGGGTTACCCAACCAGTGGGGTCCGAGCCATCAAATTTGGTCACATCCACCCGCGGAAGGCGTAGGTCACGTTGAAAGTGATGGTTCTGAAAGTTATGGGAATGAGAGGAATGGTCACCTTCAGTATGTGGAGGTGAGGAAGAGGAAGGCTTATCTGTAGGGATAGGCAGTTTGGTGCAGAGTGCCAAAAAGACAGATTCAAGCTGGGTGGTGAGGTCTTGTTTGATTTCCTCCATTGAGGACTTCATGGTTATATTGATGGCAAAAACATTGGCATTGAGTTGTTTCACTTCTTGTTGGGTCTCGATGAGACCAGATTGCAAGGTGTTGAAGCAAGCTTCCAAGTTTTGGCTACGGATATGGGCCATGAGGACGGGGAAACTGAAAAGGGGCGGGCGGGGTCAAATTTTTTTCCGAAAAATGATATGGATGAATGTGATAAGGGCGAAGAGATGAATCCAATGGAATAGGTCTCAAATAATGGTGAAAAAATTTCTAGACCTTTTTTTCTTTTCTTATAGATATGGAGTTATACTCCGGTCTGAAGAATACTGCAGAGAGGAAATGCCCAAATTCTTAACCAGAAAGAAATTTTTATTTACTTGGCAACCCGAACACAGCTGCGCGATGATAGATGTTGTCTGTTTTAATTTGCTTATGTTTATGTCCCCGAGGGTTAGGTATTCAAGGGTTCTACATACAAGGGTTTTCCCTATTCTATAGCTCTCTGATATAAGTGCAGGGTCCAACAATAGTACTCGACCCAATATCTCAGGGCACTAACTAAGGAGGATAGACCGTACCCTCATTCGTACTACCTAACTACCCAGGTACTAGAGAGTATCTTCCCGAGTGTTGTTCTCGGTGGCACTATAGTAGTCAGGCAACCGATCGGTTTATCTGAAGAGGGCTTCAGGAAATCTAGGCCGATCTGTACACAGGTGTTGTCTGATGCGCTACCACTCGAAGGGGTACCAACAGGGGTTACAAGGGTGGCCAACAGATGTGCACTTAAGAACCACTTGTATTTCCTGTGTGTATGAATCCCTCAACTGCGGGTTTATGCGCGCAACGATAGATTTCTGTGGCTTAAAGATGCCGGAATACGTCTCTACCCTGAAAAAAAAATTACCCACAATTTCTGCCAAGGAAAGTGCTCTGATACCACTTGTAATATACCAGATATAAAAAGTATGCAGAACTAAAATAAAATGCTAGAAATGGTAGAATAACAACAATATAACCAGAATAATCACCACAATAACACTGGAATGATATAAGAATAACAACTGAAATAGCACTTAGATTCTATGAGCAATGTTGACGAGCCTCTTCGAGGGGGCAACCTCCAATCGATCATAGCTCTATTACAATAATCTCCAAGCTAGGTTTATCATACCCTCGACTCCTATTTATACTAAATATGTCTATTAAAAGAAGCATCTAGAGGAAGATCCTTCTAGAATCATAAGCTTCTATTAGGACTTCTTACATTCGACTTATTCTATTTTATTGCAAGGCCTTATTGATATTGACCTTTCTTACATCCGAATATATTGTTCTACCTATGTGCGGGTTAGGACCCTAACAACTGTCCTTGTTTCTTCGGAGAGGGTTTTGATGAGATCTCCTTGCGAAGTTAATGCTTCGAGTGGGGTCTTGGCCTTGGGTTGTGTGTGTCTAAGCTAGTGGGCCGTAGTAGTTGGTTTAAGGGAACCTCTTGATTTTAGTATTTTTTCGGGATCGGGAATAGGCGTGGTCTGTTTGCCATCTGGATTTTGTCTGGTGTTCCTTCGACAGAATGCCAGCTTACTTAATGTGGAGTCGCCAAGTGAATAATAAAAACTTAGCCTTTAGAAGGTGTTCACTCTTTGTTCACTATCAAAAAGTAGAAACTTGCAAATATCGTTCTCCCAGGGAAAAATGATTTCGTATCTCCGTCCCCGGCAATGACGCTAAAAAGATGTTGTTCCAGAGTCTATACTTAAGGCTATAAAGTACCGAGTCTAGGCATCCAAAAAGTGTGAAAGATGTAACTAGAGAAAACAACTGTGAAAAGAAGATAAGGCTGGTTTCTAAGTTGTCTGGGTCTAGCTTCTAGTTATTCCTGAATGTTTATATCCCGTTAAATGGTTGCCCATGAATGTTCAAGTTTGGCCCGGGTAGTAGCAGTTTTCATAATGGTATCGAAAAGGTTTAAAGAGAGGCTGGTTTGATCTGAGAGATCGGGTTCTAAGTTGGGTTGACGTGCCACAGGGACAATCATAAAGGAACGGAGTTTTTGTAAAGCGTTGGTTGTTGTTTCACCTTTAGATTATACAAGAAACAATCCCACAATTGAATTAATAGTATAATGAAATCATAGGCTGCTTTCTGTAATTGAGTTAAAATTCAAAACCATGCATGAAGCGAAAGAAAACATAGATCTGTTGAACAATGTGAGGCATCAATCAGGGAAGAATCTCACCTTGTGACAGAAGAAGAAGATAAGCAAGAAAAACTTTAATGAAGCATATGATATAGAAATCTAAACAATTCACGGGTCTTGTACCTGCTGATAGCCGATACAGAGGAAAAGATGTAAATGATTAGATAACTAAAAGAAAAATGACCACCACAGTAGAAGTTGTACTAAATTGCAGTTAAGCATTCATTAAAGACACATATGAGAAATGATGTGAAATGCGAAAACAACAGAAGAAACACATAACCCAGTCTTGACGGAAAAAAGAGTCTTTGATCTACCTTGTATTAATTCTGGCGAAAGAGATATTCGCTGGTACAATCGGCCAAAGGAAAAAGGCCTTTTCTTCTTCTCTCAAAATTATATTTATACAAAATTTTAAAATGCTTTGAATTCTGACCGTTCTAAAAATTTCGGTTACAAATGGAAAATGAAGCGTTTCACTTCCTTGTCTTGTCTTTCTCCACGTTGGTAGGGCGTTTTATTTTCTTGTTCTCTGGCTCTAGAAATAGGATGGGAGTAGCATATGTCATTACTTGCCTCTATAAGTCTTCCCTTTCCCCTGCTCGATACAAAAAAAACATTTTTCTACCAACTGGGCTATCAGCTTGGAAGGTTCAGCCTGACTGTTCACCTCGAAAGTGTAACAATCCTTTGCCAACTGTGGCAATCTTTTTCCTACTTATCGATCTTCCATGATGATAGACCACAATTTCAAGCTTGGTATTATCAACCATTTATCCACTTGGGCGATATTGACCTGACTTACCTGGGATAATTCAATTTGTCCTTTTTCCCCATTTTCCTTGATATCCAACAGATGTTTGGCTATGTTAATTTTTCCCAATGTTCCAACACTACTTTCTTTATCAAGATCTAACAAATTTTTATTTATCAAGCCGAATGTTTCTTCACAAGCATCTCTCATTTCTTTATCTCTTTTTCTGCTCTCAGATATATTATGTTCCCATGCCTTCAGTAGGATGTTACCTCTGGCTTGCTCTGGGATAGAAATCCTGGAACTGATGGCCACCTCTTCTTTCGTTGTTGCTATAACAACTTCTTGGAAAGCAATCTGAGTTGTTGTCGCTTCTCTTTCTCTCGAGGAGATATCCTTCAATGCTTGTTCTATCATATGGAAATGATTATGTATGGTTTCTACTTTGGCAAGTAGATCCTGTTGAGCTACTTCTACCTTATTTCATATTTCTATGGCTTGGGATTGGAATACTGTTATGTTTATGATCTGGTTTTCAACATAAATTAATTTAGACTGCAGCAGTTTTATTTGCTCTTCCTATTGATGTACCTGTGTTTGGCTTGTTTGTGCCGACTGATGCATCTACTCAAGGTTGGATTTAAGTCTCTCGATTTCCTGTTGATCAGTCACTCTGGCTTGCTCGAAACCTTTGTTTGCTTCCTCCCTGGCATTCGTCTTTTTCGTTGCTAACCGGGCCTCCAACTTGTTGATTAATAGGTTCTTTTGTTTCAACCGTGCCCTCAAAGTTTCAACTGAATATTGGTTGGTTGTTGCATAAGCCCCCAATGTTCCAGCTATGTCATTGGTGAATTCTTCCTCTTCCTAGGCATCCCCATCTGCCAGGATTTTGTATTTTTTAGCCACTGTGCCTGCTCTTTGGTATGTTTCTTATTTCACCATGGCCTTCCTTTTATTACTGAAGAATAATTCATTAGGAGGCAACTCTTCTACAGAAATAGGTGTCAGGTCCTCCTTGAATATCCACTCTGTATCAGGGTTCCCCTTCATGAATTTTAAGGGAGTGATGGATGCAATGAGGCTTTCGATTTCCTTGGTAACTATCTTTGGGTTTCCTTCTTCTTGGTTGGGGATCTCTTCTTCTTGATTCTAGATCTTATTTTCCTCTGGCTTGTCCTGAGTCTCTTGTTTGCTAAGGTTCGCACCCGCTGAACTTTTATCTTCTGCTTGTTGTGTACTCGGAGGTTGTGAGTTTCCGCCCTGTAAAACTTTAGGGAGGAAACTTTTCCTGTGCTCTTGGAATGTATAAAAATCGGCCATATCACCAGGAAACAGAGCTTGAACCCGGCTCAAGACTTTAGAGTGGGACCTCGCACGTCAAAATATTTCGTCATGAGATGAGTCTTCGTATTTGTATCTCTTCATCCCACAACTCGCCATGTGATTACTCATAACCTTATTAGGGTCATGTTTCTTAAACTCAATGTCCACTAATTTCATTTCCTCCAAGGTCGTAGCCTCTGCTTTGGCATGGACAAAATCTAATAAAGAATATGTACCAATGTGAATGGGGAAAGGTGGCCATACCTTCTTCGATACTCCTTTGAGCTCCTTGCTTATCCCACCGAGCACAATTTTCCTGGTGATCTCACGACACACTAGCTTGTCTAGTAAGAATAGCGGTAGACCATATGGGAGGACATAGGTGCCAAAAACCCTAATATACGAAAATTCCACTTCTATATACCAATCTGCCACACTGCTCAGGTTGGTCGTGATGTTATTTGAAATCTTGGGAGGCGTATGTCTAAAGATAGAGATATGCATTGGCACCACTACCCAGTTGAAAACATCGTAAATGAATTCTTTGGCTTTATCTTCCTAGAGTTTCGAGTGGTAGACATGAATAGGATCTGCATTAGTTGGAGTCCATCTCCAGTTCATTAGTGGGAAAGGTTTCATGAAGCAAATAACGTCTAAGATCTAAGCGGACATGAAGAATGAGGATGCTTTCTCGCTCGCCTTTTGTGCTCGATATTCTGTAATTCGACTCGCCAGATTGTCTGACAACAATTTGGCCCAGTCGAAAGAGAATCCCTCTACTACTATGTGCATAAGTGGTACCCATGGGAGAAATAAGTGAGAGGTGTCATCCTTCCCATATAGTCTGCAAACCATCATTGCTATATACATGAATTGTGGTACCAACGATGAGATTGAATAAAATCCATTAGTATCGGCCCTAAATTTCACGGGGTGCGAAACCCAATCTTTGATCAGGTCGGATAAGATTTTCCCAAACTGCTCGCATTCCTTCTTTTTGAAACCCTCAAAGAATCCAACATTGTGAGTAAGGTCTGGTGTGGGAGACAATTTATACATTTCATGTAAATGCTTTGGTCTGAATGTCCCAATTGCCACCTTCTTCTCATTGAAAATTGTTCTAGTCGGGATGTCTACATGGTCCAGCGCCCATCTAATAATATCATAATAGGGAAAAAGTCGTGGCCTTGCTGCAACCTTGTGCATCTCTGACTGAGCAATGATTTTGTATTTGGTGGACAAGTTGTCTTTCTCGTTATCACTGGAATCATTCGGACAATCTATCAGCTCGGATTGCAGAATGTCGGAGACATACGTCCATGTTTTAACATTATTGATACTTCTAGGCGAGCTATCAGAAATAATATATGAACCTTGACCTAAACTCTCGGCAGCTGCCTTGGGCGCTTTTCGTGGAGCCATGATGTAGAACCTTGCGATTGGATCCCCTGTCACAAAAAATGGAAACACAAACAGTGGTTATCTTGGTGAACTTGGCTCTGCGTAAATTGGAAAGAAATCTAAGATAATGACTGAAACCTTTTCGCTTTGATTACTCAAGTCTATGCGAGTCCTTGCTAACAGAATGTTTAAATCATTTAATAGAAATATTTAGAAATAAAACGGGATCTTACTATCATTCACCTCACTAAATTTCTTAATAAATGCCATAAATGTTTGATAATTCACGATTCGGGAGGATCGAAACAACGTTTAAATCTCAATCCATAGGTCGTACAGGTTGAAGGTCATTTAAGGTGTTAATTAATTCAGTTCAACCTTTTATTAAGTGTGTTTAGCCTTTAGTCCCTTTTTCGGAGTTCACAGTATCGAATAATCTTACTCCTAGTTGTTGAATCCGCGAACCCCAAATTCGTGATATTGCGATTTGGTTGATTAACTATGGTTTGGCTTAAGATTTTAATTAACCCCGATTAATTAATGAAAATCGTGACTTTGAGGATCAGAGTTACAAATGTGTTGTTTCTAGGGTAACGACCGTCGAGTCACGAAATCGCGACAAAGATTAAATATGGCTTAAAGGTCATTATTCTTGCTATTAACCAGTTTTAACTTAAACAAAACTTCACAACTTCGCACATTGGACATTCGAAGGGCGTTCGAGGTGTGACTCCTGAAATGCGAGAGAATGATGTATCAACAGTGATAACCCGTGTTTAAAAGTTAAAAAACCGTGATTAAACTTAAGTCAACTTCACCACTTCGCATGTTAGGATATCAAGGTTTCAGATATGTATGACCATGATATATATGAAATAATGAAATTTGACTTTTAGGCTTAGGTGTATCGTCTCAATACTTAGAAATAGGCGGCTCCGACCTTTGATGACCAGATTATTCGAAAAATAAAAGGTGTTCCAACATAGGCTCCAACTAGGGATCTCGTCTCCTTGCGGGATGAAAAGAACAATAGACCAAGTGTCTTTATTGGGTAAATGGAGTCATTATTTTTCTTCTGCAAAACCTATCCAGGAAGAGGATACAGAGGGAAGAAGGGGGTTTCACTTTACTTCTGAAATATTTTGAACTTAATTAATCTCTTATCTCAAAATTAGGCCTCCTGCTCCTTGTAACATCCCGCTCTGGCGCACTGACAAAATTTATCTTTGAGGACACTTGCTCGCAAGTGATCTGGATTTTTATGATGATGAACCACTTAACCTTGATGATGATGCATCATGATTGATGACAGGGTGTTATACTATTTCTATATACAGGTGCTATTGACTCAGTTTCATTGAGTGTGCAGGGTTTCAGACCTTGAGGATGCAGAGGCATCAGTGGAACTCCCTTGGACTCCGGATTGAGTCAGGGAGTGGGCTATTTGAGTTGTTTTCATTTA
>ML801949.1:43529-60897 GCA_009831015.1 Picea engelmannii | reverse complement strand
ATATCGTCAATAAAAACCAGTACAAATTTGTCTAGGAATTTGCTGAGCACATTGTTCATCAAGCACATAAAAGTGGCAGGGGCATTGGTTAATCCAAATGGTACTACCACAAACTCATAGTGACCATATCTCATCCTGAAGGCGGTTTTTTGGATGTCTTCACCCTTGATTTGGACTTGATGGTATCCAGATCTCAAGTCAATCTTTGAGAAGATGGAAGCACCTCCCAATTGATCGAACATGCCATCGATCCTGGGTAAGGGGTACTTGTTCTTTATGGTTACCTTATTGAGTTGTCTATAATCTATGCACAGTCGGAGGGTACCATATTTCTTCTTCACAAATAGAACTGGTGCTCCCCATGGAGACACGTTGGGCCAGATATAGCCTTTGTCCATCATTTATTTTAGTTGTAATTTAAGCTCAACTAGCTCGGGTGTGCTAATCCTGTAGGGTGTCCTATACACTGGCATCGCTCCCAGTGCTAGTTCTATCGATAAGTCAATGTCCCTTCTCAGAGGTAGACTCGGTACCTCTTCTGAAAATACATCTCTATATTCTCCTAGTATGGGATGGTCCTCGAGGCTTGGTTTTTCATTTTCAATTGATTCCAATACCTGTATCACATATAGTGGACATCCCTTTCTGCAATATTTCCTCATTTGAAGAGTTGATATTCATCTCACCGAGACAGGTTTTTGGATCCCTTGAAGGGTTATCCTTCTTCTTCCTTCACTTACGCATTCTAAGGTTTTATGGTAACAGTCTAGTCTGGCTCTATATGTGGCTAGCCATTCCATTCTAATCAACAAGTCATATGATCCTAGGGGTAGTATGTTAAGGGTTTCTTGGGTGGGGAATTCACCCATAGTGAATTGGCAAGCTGGTATGACCTCCACTACCTTTCTTTTGGTGCCAGTGGCTAACTGTATCAACCATGGCTTGGTGTGTTTATGTGGCTGTAATTTACACTTATCAACAACCTTAGGGGCTATATAACTCAAATTTGAACCATGGTCGATTAGAATAGACACTAGATGGTTGGTGATCATACCTTCTATCTCCACCACTGAAGCTTGGTGGTCAACTTGTTTATTATCCACGACTGCATAAATTTGTGGCATACTCCTGGCCACGTCATTGACAGTGGTATCTTCTTGAACGTTGTAAATTCTCCGACTGTTCTGTTGTCGGTGCGGGCAGTCCCTCAGTAGATGTTCTTCTCCACAACCCCAACATTTCAAGGGTTCTCTCTTTGGGTTATCAATCTTTCTTGGAGTAGATCCAGAAGGTTTATTTCCGGTCTGGGAGGGGAAATTATGCTGGTGTACACTTCAGGTTGGGAAGCTCATCCTTGAGTCCCTTTTATAGTTTTTAAATCTTGGGGATTTAAACCCCTTTTTTCTGGAATCCCAAACTATTCTTCTGCTTCCAGTTTTCACGAGGTTCTGTCCGATGCCCCAACTCTTCATAACAATATCTTGCCTTTCGGATAGTGTCTTCTAGAGTCTTTGGCTTGTCAAACTCAATCTTGTTCTGATAGTCCTTAGGTATTCCACTAATGAATCGTTGCACCTTTGCCTTTTCTGCTTTTATATAGGGTACGTACCTCAGCTATTCAAGGAATCTACTGACATATTCCTCTATGGTGCATTGCCCCAGTTCGAGTTCATAGAATTCTTTGGTCTTCTCGTCGAAATACTTTTTCGACAAAATACTTATTTCTAAAGTATTTCTCAAACCGTTCCCAAGATAGGTCCTCTTCATGAATCCCTTTTACATTCTTAAGGTCTTCCCACCAAATGGAAGCCTTTCCATTCAAGTTGAAAGTGGATACTCGGGCCTTCAAGTTTTCTGAGAAGTCATGGACTCTAAAATACTTCTTTAGTCCAAGCAGCCAGGCCTTCACTTCCTCCCCCTTCTTTATTTCACCGTCGAAAGAGGGTGGTTTGGCATTCTTGAATTCTTCGAGATTATGACTTTTTGGATGCTTCCGTTTCTTCTGTTTTCTTCGGGAATAAGAACTAGTCCTGCTACTAGAAGATCCCTCCGAGTCACCAGTTTCCTTTCTAGCGGACTCGTCCGACTCTTGTCCCTTATCTCTAGGGTGGACCTTTCTCGAGGTGCTCTTCCCAGTGTGGCCACTTAAGGGACCGCGCTTCCATATCTCAGGTGGACTTCGACTTTTCTTTGTCTCTCGTCGGTCCGTGACTGGTGTCAAGTTCATGCTGCAATTGTCTTTGTATGTCGGATAAAATCTGCAGCAAGACTGCATTAATTTATGTCTGCTTCTCTTGCTCTTTTATCAACCTCTCGTTGTCGGCCTTGCAACTCTATAGTTTGACCATGAGGCTTCTCACAGTCTCAGCTAGATCGGGAGGGGTCTCTACTGCTCTACTTTTGTCAGACTCTTTGTCTTTGTTGTGGGAGCCATCCCCCACTTCATGGTGCATCACCATTCTATGCGTCTACAATTTCCCGCGGTTGATCGTCCACTTGTTCAGATCTACCAGTGCATAATTCATATTTTTCAAATGCATACACACAATAGGAATTTTCATTCTTAACTTTGACTTTTGATAAAGGGGTTAAGATAGAAGGTTACTCTTTATAAGAGTACTTCAAATGGAATTTTTGCGCAACTCGTTCATGAGCCCAAGCAGCTCAAGTGTTGTAACCATGCTCTGATACCAATTTGTCACACACCCACTACAACAAGTTAGATTTTTCATCTTTTTCTTCGAGGAACAAAATCCTCGAGACTTCTATGGGGCCTAGTGCAGACCCTCTCTTCCCTTATCCTCCTCCAAACGACCACAAGCTGGCCTTAGCGCAAGCACCTTTCGTAATTTGCAAGTCGGGAATCAAGTTCTCCAAACACCGATACCCAAGATGTTATACGGGTATAGCTCCCTCCTCACTAGCACCTGCTACATGTAATCGTAGGCTAGGCCAAACACTAGCACCACTCGTAACCTTGCCAGTTGAGGTGTTGAGCTCTCGTGCTTCTCCTTCGTGAATCCCCGAGATGCGAGAGGTCAATGTTGTGTGGACTCTGCCAAAACGACGTGCACACTCCACTTGTCAACCCCGCTATACTCTGCTCATGAGTTCTTTCATCACCGCCCGTCGCACGAGACCTCGACTCTCGATGTTTCGTGGCCTTAGCGATCTAGGTGCAGCTTCTTCATCCTGCAAAACCCCGAGCCATGATAAGTCAACAGTGGGTTGACTCTTTTAGATTGTGACACGTGTCCACCACCGGTTACCCACTTCCTAAGCTAAATACTAGCACTACTCGCATCTCGTGCCTTCGCGAGTTGGAGTGTTGAGCCCTCATGCTCATCCTTCGCGAGTTCCCAAGATATGATAAGTCAACAACGGGTTTACTCCTTCCCAGGTGACATGTGTCCATCACCTGTCACCCGTTCCCACCTTTCTTTGGGTGCTTGTTGTTACACCACCTGTCAACCATGTGGTCCCCACTTACGGATGGGTCACGTGTTTGCATGAGCCCTTGGTGCTCGGCACTTCGCGACTTCTACAATCGAAAAGAAACTCTCTCAAGTTTCGAACCCCAGATAAGTGATACCCACGAAGGTTCTGATCCAATGGTTCTCCCGTGCCTTGGATCCAATGATCACGATCACATCGCGATCTTGCAAATCGTGAGTTCATGTAGCCCTACCCTTGACCACTCTGAGTCACGAGCCAGCGAAATTATGCTCTCCTTCCTATACAAAGGCTAAGATCGACGGTCAATAGGGCTCCGTCAGATCCTTGGATCTATGGTCTGGGATCCCATCGCTACATGCGAAGGCTGAAAGGGTCAAGGTGTTAACGCCTGTGCTCCTTCTCTAGATCCATTGGTCTCGACAGATCTGGGGTATTCCCGAAAGGATTCCAACTGTTCGTCAACCAAGTGATGGGGTATTCTCTCTCTTTCTATAATTGGGCTTGCTATCTCTTCCGAGCTTGAATCATGAAATTCAACTTCTCGGGGCTTTAAACTCCCACTACTCTGAGACCTTAGAGAGATACCCTTTCGGCCCCAGACTTAACCATTTGTACAGAAACCAACGATGACATATAAGCATACAAATGCATCCATTATTTCCAGTTTAAAACACCAGGCAATTTGTCTACACATAAATCATCATGGGCATATAAACACAAGCATGCATTCATGATATTCAGTTCAAAATACAAGGTATAAAACACTTATCAGATCTACCAGGCGTGATGCAACTGCTAAGAGGGGTGCTCGTTTCCACCCAATCGTAGGTTCTGTGACTCCAAACGGATTTACCACTAGCCACCCCCAAGCTAGACCACAATGCTTTGAGGTTCAGTCTCCTACTTCCAACTCAACAGAAATCAAGGATAAAGGTTATTCTCCTTCTCCTGATGCAGGAAAATAATCCAGGATGAAGGTTACTCTCCTTCTCCTGGTATTCATAACTCCCTGCATTTCTAGGGTTTCTTCGGTCTCTTTCACGATCCTCGTCGCACGCACTGCTCTCTCCCTCTCCCCTCTCTTGCCACATTTCCTCTCTTACCAATTTATGTCTGCAAGGTTGCGTGTGGCACGAATTCCACCGTTCATGGTCAAGTATGAGGGCTGTTACAGATGGGTGGTTCACCCCCATCCCCTCAATAACTCTTGAGGAGCCTCCCCACCTACCAATCTGATGGGAAATCCATACCAGGATCAGAGAGATGCTTCGGTTTGTGAGCAAGTATAAACTAGTACAATACTGACTCGGTGGAAGTTAACGCAACCATTCTAGGTCCCTTCCACCACCTCTCATTAGCCATTGTGGTCTCTTTTAGCACATCCCCCTCTCAGCAGTCATGCAACAAATATTCATTATATAATTTACATTCATCGACCTTTTATGCAAAGGTCCGTCAAATCAAACATTCACATATTTGAGTTTGCCATAGTTCTTGGCCAACATAGTTATTTTTACAGACTAGGGGAAACAGGGTGTTACAGTGTGGCTTGGTTGTGACCTTAAAAATAAATTATTGTTGTTGTTGTTGTTGTTAATGTGTATACAATAACTCTTCTATCAATGTATCTTTACACATAGCATATAATGTTCAAAGTAATCTAGACAAACCATTTATGATAAGTTCTCAATGGATTATTGTCGAACAAACCAATTAAACAATCACTTTTCACATTGCTTGCATGTTTACTCTTCCTTTGTTAGTATTTGTGTATGATCATTGTTTTTTTCCATAAAAATATGATTATTTTGCAAAAAAAATTGATTCACACACTTTCTTCGATACTATATCTCGTCTTAAAAACCATAAAATTACACTCAATAGCATATGGAATTGAATATTGAACAAATATTAAACCTCATATTTATACTTATTTTTTTTATAAAATAACTCTTTTTATAACATGTATTTACACTATAACAATTATTGATGGTTGAATGCTTAGTTGATTCGTTGAATGGAAATGGACATCATATTACATAAGTTTAAAATAGAAAAAATAAATAGGTACATCTACTTTTTTTTTAATATTTTTGGCACATGAACGGTACATTGACTTTCCATATAAACAAGGGTTGCATGGAAGCTTAGTCCCTACCAAGTAGATTTGGAAATGGAGATGATAGTTGACACCCTATAATTATTGAGGATGATGATTACTGTGAAACATGAACAATATGTTAACTAGGGGCTAGTTTCATAGTCTTAAAAGAAATCAATTTGTAAAGATTTTAAATGAAAAGAATTAACATTGATAACTATACCGTGAGAAAGATTGGAATTCAAAGAATTCGACCTAGACTCACAAGGAATGGAGGAAGACGCGCTGCTCCATGACACTTAGTTTATAGATTTGTCATATGTCGTATTGGTCAGGATCTCTGACAACGTTTTTACTTTAATGTGGATGTTGTATGGTTTTGGGATTAACCTAAATTTCCTTCCAATTAAATTAAGCTAACAAAATGCAAATTAAATCGTAAAAATATTCAATTTTTCTTTTTGAAAATAAACATTTCAAATTTAATAATATATATTTTTATATAATATTTATTATATTACATAATAAATATAATAATAAATAATGTATTAGATAATAAATATAATAATGCATAATAATAAATACATAGTGCAACTTTTTATATTTAGATGTGGTGATTGGTGAAATCCATTGATTATGTAATTAATTCTACATATTGAAAGACGTGAAGGGAGCAATAACACTTCAATTCTATCAACCAATTAGAAATGATAAACAGAAATATTTTTATTATATCCAAAAATATATATTTGTTTTCCTATGTTAAATATTACATTGCATATACAAATTTATGGTAAAAAGCAAATTAATGTCACATCAAAAGCAAACTCATTGTTATAGTCCAAAAATATAATATAAATATAATAATAAATAATATATTAGATAATAAATATAATATAAATTTTATAATGCATAATAATAAAAACATAGTGCAACTTTTTATATTTAGATGTCGTGATTGGTGAAATTCATTGATTATGTAATTAATTCTACATATTGAAAGATGTGAAGGGATCAATAACACTTCAATTCTATCAACCAATTAGAAATGAGAAACACAAATATTTTTATTATATCCAAAAATATATATTTGTTTTCCTATGTTAAACATTATAATAATAATAATATATTTTTAAGGTCACGACTAAGCCACACCAAATTGGTGTATGAGACCCCTTTGTTTGTGGGACAAGGGACCCTCATACACAAATTTATGGTAAAAAGAAAATTAATGTCACATCAAAAGCAAACTCATTGCTATAGTCCCTTGGCAGGACTAATAATAAGTACATCGACCTTTTGTCATATTTTTGATATTTAAATAGGTACATATTTTTTTAGTATTTTAAAAATAACAATGTGTATGAAATTTGTCAAATTATTATGCTTTAAGATATGTTGATGTGAGATGTTCTTAATTGATTCATTGTAGGAGAAACTAAGTCCCGAAATGGTTGATGTCAGATATTCTAAGACTTAGTTGATTCATTGTAGGGATAAATGGGTTTTAACTATATATAATTATTTATAGTCATAGTCATGAAATTGTGTTATAGTTAGTGTTCAAAATAGTTAATAAAATGAGGAAATTTTTACCTAGGAATGACTCCATTTTATAAGAAATTTAGTTAATAATGGTATTTTTCCTTTACTCCATAGGGGCATGGACACTTTATATTAGTTTGAGTTACTAAAATAAAAAATAACAAAACATAGTAGCATTTAAAATTTAGAACCTCCTAAGAGTGTTGGTTATTGATTCCACTTCAATTTCATTGTCAAGTTTTACCAATGGCTTTGTTTTGCAAAGAGGTCCTCGTGAAATTCTCTTTATCATTGGATAACCCATAGATTGGACAATTTCCATGATTAAGGTTTGTTAATGCTGCAACATAGGCTTATAGTTCCAAATTCTTTTGATTAAGATGCTCTAATATAACCAACTTTTCCCTTTCACTATGTTCAACTGCTTGAAGCTAGCAATCCATCTTCAACGTGCAATTCCCCCCTTTCACTTCCATTTCTCCCAATTGGTTTTCCAATTGCGACTTCCATCAAGTAGATTGGAGGGTGGAATAATTAACATCTCTTTGAGTGTCTTTAAGATCCCTATTGGTGTCGAAAAGGGAATGTTTTAGAGACTGGAGCTCCTTAGATAACACATAGAATAACAATGGCATTGAGTTGCTTCCATGGTAGAAACAATAGGTCTAGGGAAGGAGGGATGAAGGGATGAAGGAAGGGTATAACAAAGACCAAGGGAGGTAAATATTATGGTGTGGGAGTTGAGGGGTTGGGTGGATATGAGGGAGGAGGTGAGGGTGGAGGTGTGGAGGGAGAGGAAGTTGCACGAGTGAGAAGGAAATGTGGCGTCCTCTAGTGTGAAGGATGACGAGATCAAGACATAATTTCCAAGATGGTGATGGAACCCTTTCGTCAACCTTGAACAATTTCACATTCCTTTTTCAATCAATTGAGTGTTAATTGCTTGGCTCAAACAAGTCATGGGATAATGGATAGTAGATGATGATGTACCTTTTGTATGTCTCAAGATAATCTTGCCTACTCCTAGGGTCTCCCCTAAGAATTGCATCTACTTCCCTATTTTGATGTCACTTGACATGGAAAAGGTTAACTTTGTTGAATATTTGGAGGAAGGGGGCTATTCTTTATAGAGTCTGATTGATACGAGAGGAGGATGATTGAATCTCGTTTCTTAGGGTTGAGAGGATGATATGAGAATCTTTGAGAATGAAGATGGGTTGGGAGGTTATGTTTCCTATAAGTTTGATTCTTTGGAAGGATGTAAAGGATTTTGATTCGTTATTGGTTGTTTCTCAGATTCCCCAAGCAAAAGAGAGTGCTTATTTTCCAACAAGATTGTATCAATGTTGAAATTTGATGTTCTTAAATAAAAAATTCACGTCATTCCAATTTTTTTAATATCCTTCAATTTACATTCACGTTAATAACGTGTCAACTTCAATTTTTTCTTGTTTTGGGCTCACTGTTGGCTTATCTTCACAAATCCACAAATATTAAAGAAAGTGATGTTTAACTTAGTAATAAACACAACCTAAAAATAACATACTGTGGTTTAGCCAAATTCCAAAACATTAAATTCACTCTATATTATCTAAACCCTAGAAAGTTGTGAGTTGTATATTGTGATGCAGGAACATCGTACGTAGCCAGCCAAGCAAGCATAAAGGCGGAAGACAACTGGCAAAGCACCAGCGCACATTTTGAAATGTTTTGAAAAATTAATGAGCGGATATTAATGTAATAGCTAGGGGAAGCGTACTTACATTTATATCTTGGAGTTGTGAATAGATCTTGAGCGATTGCTCTCATCTGTCAAATGTAATAGGAATTTAAGTATGCTTAATTAAAGTAGGTAGATTTGATTTAATAGATTAGACAGTTTAGAAGTGTAGGAGGGAAAACGGATATAGACACCCTCACCATTGTATCATTGTAACAGGAACATTGTGATGATTCAGATTTCATAAGCTGTAGAGCTGTAGCAGAGAACTGTAGAGGAGAACCCATGTATAGGAGCACTTGAGTTAATATATAAAGCTTTGACTCAATCTTCAGGGTGTTATGATGCTTACTGTTTACATTTGTTAAATGGTATGTTTATAGTTGTTTTATTTTCTCTGCTATGCATTTGTTTCAATGTTGTGTTGTGTGTGTGATTTCATGATGAGTGTATGAAGTCTGAGAGAGGAGAAGAAAGAGTTTCAATTGTGTCTCTTCCTAAGAATTCCTGCAAAGAGTGCAGTGAACGTCTGCAAGGTGTGCGTTGACGAGAATCTGAGTTTTATCTCAGAAAGCTCAGGAGAGATATCGTTGTTCTCATAACCAGTAGAGGTGCAGGTGAGGCACAGAGTCGTGCAAGGTGTGTGCAGGTTGGTTGAAGCCTTAGAACTTATCAACTAAGGTGAAGGTTGAAGGACTATTGTTGCAAGAGTGCACAGTGTTGAAGACTCAAATAACCAGACGTTATTTGAAAGTTGTCGCAAGGAGTGCAAGCAGGATTCCTTTTGGGGGCTTGAGTTTGCAAGTGAGAGATCGGGAGGGATAGCACCTTTGAAGTGTTTAAAGGAAGGCAAATATAGAAATCATCTCGCAGAAGTCAAGTTCAGGTGGAAGGACACCAAGTCCTTTTGGCCAGAGATCCTTGAAGAAGAGTGAACGAACGGTGAAATTTTTTCATGGAAGAAGTGCCAAAATCCCGTGGACCGTTGGATCTCGCAAATCTGTGAGAAGGTTAAGGCTAAGTGTATTTTTGCTTTCAGGAGCTCAAGAGGAGTAGCAACCGTTGGATGAGAAGAAACAGGAGCTGTTGATCCCCCTTTGAAGTGGAATTTTGGCATTTCGGCATTTCAGGGTTCGACATTTCGGAAATTCCGATGACAAGGAGTCGGGGCACTTTGCGTTGAAAACCCTGAAGTCGTGAAACGCAACGTGTCTTTGGAGTAGGGGTTGTGATCACAGAGGAAGTAGTCACATGGACCGAGATTTGGTCAGGGGATAATCATCGTTGAGCCCATTTCAACATTTCAGTATTTCGAGGTTCAGGAAGTAGAGGAGGCTGTGATTTTGGAATCGTGAGTTTCAAACTCCCGGTTTGTGAAATCCCGAAAGATCCAGAGTCGTCAGATCAAGGAAGATCTCAGCCCTAGATCACGTGGGAAGTGAGGCTTCGGGAATTCGGAAATCAGAGTTTTGAAAGGTAAGGAAACTCTCTGCTGTGGATTTTCGCGGGTTGCGAAATCCCGAAGAGCGAAAGGAAAAATTTCCAAACGGTTGAGGGACAATAGCCGTTGGGACCCAATTAGGTTTAGGGGTTTCAGGACTCAAGAGGTAGAGTTGCATGGTCAACACAACTCCCGAAATCATGAAGAGAGAAACGCCGAAAGGTGGGTCCCAAGTATCAGTCAGAGGGTATGTACGGTGGAAGTCAAAGGAGTGGTCAAGGTTCAGAGAAAATCCTGAAAGAACGTAAGCCATAGGATCGAGGTAGGCCCACAACCGTCGATTTCGCCAAAGGAGAAATTTCGGAGTTCGGGGAATGGAGTGACCAGTGGTTGGGGTGCTGCATTTCAAACTCCCGGTTACCGAAATCCCAATACAGCCAGAACCATTTGATCAAGGGATGCTCATAGCCGTCGATTTCATCTACGGGAGCGATTTCGGGTTTCAGGGTTTGAAGAGTCAAAAGACTCGACTCTCTTGCATCGTTGAGTCACGAAATGCGAAAAGCGTCTTTTGGCTTGGCCAAAGGTCATATCTGGTGGTCGTGTGGAGGTGAAGACTCATGGCTGGTGCACGTTGTGCAGGTGGGGTTTTCGTGAAGGACTTGTGGATCATATTCATGGGGTTCCAGTGAGGGCCCGAAAGAACTATTTCAGTTCTGCGGATTCGAAGAAGATCGATCCTGTGCGGATCTTGGCCCGAGGGTCAGGGGTCTACGTCATATTGTTTCAATGATATCTTGTTAATATATTTAATTTACTAATAGAATTTGGATTTAGAATTGTTTAAGGTTTAATTAAATGTGACATTTACATTTTCAAATAACTTTATCTAAAAAAAGTATGTAAAATAAAATTTGATTTCTTAAAATTAATCAAGTAATTCATAGAAAATTACTTGGAAAATGTTTTTCTTTTATTTGAACTTTGTAATAGGCAAACTCTTCTGATCCAAATTTATGAGAGAAACAAAATGAATAAAAGATTGAATACCATAACACACAGATATAGAGAACAACAATAGATATCCAGTGAACAATAACTTCTATTGAATAAATACAATAGGTTGAAACTGTAAAATTGCAGAACTAGAACAACTTGCTCGAATGGTGGTAACTATCTCTGAGAAGAAATGTGGTTTCTACACACATTCGTCTGAGCATAATGATTACAATGAGGCTCCAGAGGCCTTTTTAACATTACTCATGAATGCCAAAACCCTAAACATCCAAAAACCTAACCCTAGGAGATGAAACACCAAAAGTTATGTGGGCCCTGATGGGTAAGTTGGTACCTCAACTTCCCGAGGTTGTAACTTTTGCATACGACCTTTGTTTTAGGTGTGTGATAGCCCATTGGAAAGGTATTTTTGAGAAATACACATTTTTCCATCAAAATCTGACTACATCTACAATTTAACTACGACAAGCCAAAAAAATCATTGTTTAGAGCCCCAAAACGGCCTTGGAAGTACATAAAGATGTACTAATGTGAAAAATTCCAAACTAATCCAGTTGGAATAGGTGGGAGGCCACCAATATCCACCTGGATGTTGTGTAGGGCTTTAGGATAGCCCTAGAAGTGCAAAATGCACAATTACAAAGAAATGTCATCATTACAAAGAAACATGTTGAACTAAAAATTGTCAAGATGAGCTAATTGGAATAGGTGGGTGGCCATCAATATCCACCTGGATCAGTCCTCCCCTTTAGGAAGAAATGGTATCCATTGCATTGAGTGCCCTCATCAGGTGAGGAAACTTCTGTTCAATTTGTCCTAGGTGAGCCAGTTGCCTTGATGCAGGAGTTGCCCTACCTTGACAACCCGATAAAGATGGATCCTCTATTGGCGAGTGCCCTTGACATGTGTATACACTATCTGATCAATGGATTCTTATTCCATGCAATCAGGGTGAGCTATGTTGGTGTCAACTGTTCTGCGATCTTTGAGGTGTCTAATAATGGTGGAAAATATGGTTGAAGGAGGTCCACATTGAACATTGGGTGCAAGCCAGGGAAGGGTGGAGTGTTGAGCTCAAAAGCATTGCTACCCACAACCTTAGTGATAGTGTAAGGTCCATGGCTAAGTGGGTAGATCTTTCGATGGGGCCCTGTAAGGTTCTCTTTCTACAAATATAACCAAACCTTGTCTCTCACCTGAAATTGATACAGTACCCGGTGTTGATCATGGCGTTGCTTGTACTTAACATTGGCTTTTTGCAAAATCTCATTGGCTTGTTGGCGAATGTGTTGAACTCGCTCAATGAATCTAGTGGCTTTGTCAGCCTCAGACTGAACATGGGAAGATTTTTCCTGTGTGGTTGCAAGAGGTAGTTCAACATCAATGGGACCCAAGGGTTCGAATCTTAGCCCCACTTGAAATGGGATATGGTCGGTAGAGCTATGGAGAGCCTTGTTGTAGTTGTGTTGAACATAGGGAAGACTCTCATCCCATGTACATGAATGCTTAGAGTTGTACATGCATAAGATGTGCACAATCATTCGATTGACGACCTCTATCTGGCCATCGATTTGGGGTTGGAAAGCAGTGGATTTAGTGAGATTGGTGTCTAATAGTGACCAACGACTTAACCAAAATGTGTTGAGGAACCTGTTGTCCTGATCTGAGGTGATGGTCTGTGGTATCAAAAAATGGACCCACACCCATTCGAAGAAGAGTTTGGTAGTATCTTCTGCTATGATTCTCTTCTTACAGACTGTGATAATGACCATCTTCGAAAACTGATCAACTACCAAAAATACACAATCATTGTCATGCGTGGTGGATGAAAGACCATACATGTAATCCATTGAGATGGATTCCCAAGGCCTCCCAGGAGTAGGAAGAGGGATATATAAGCCTTTCTTCTTGATGGATGGCTTGGCAATGACACAAGCAATGCAAGATCTGATATACTTGTTGACTTCTTGTCGAAGTTTTTGCCAATAAAAATGTTTTTGTAGAACGACCACAATTTTCTCCACGCCAAAATGTCCTGCCAGTCGACTGTAGTGAGCCTCCCAAATAAGATTCGCATGCTCACTTGTGGGAACACATAGGTGGCCTAGATGGCATAACAATCCATCCTAGATGTGAAAATCGGTGACATTTTCGCTTGTACCCAAGAGATGATAGGTGGTGGTGAAGTCAGGGTCATGATGATAAATTTGGGGCCACTTAGATGCCTCATTCCCATAGGAATGGAGCATTTTGGTGAGTGCAGCAATGGGAGGGCGACTGAGCTAGTCAACGACATGATTTTTTCTCCCTATTTATACTTGATGTTGAGATGGAATTGTTGTAGGTATGTGGACCACTTTTGATGGTGATTGTTCTACAACTTCCTAGGTGTCTGTATGAATTGCAGAGGCTTGTGATCAATGTGGATGATGGTATCCTTTCCTAGAATGTAATGTTTCCATTGACGACAGGCTTGCACAATGGAATACATTTCTTTGTCATAGGTGGGGTATTCCTGGATAGTATCTAAGAGTGTCTCTCTATGGTATGCTACTAGATGACTGTGTTGAGTGAGAACTGTGCCTACGACATAGTCAGAGGTATTAGTCTCAATCTCGAACAGTTGTTACATATTGGGTAAGGAGAGTACTGGACATGAGCACAAGCGATGCTTCATATCAACAAATTCTTGTTGTTGTGCCTAACCCCATGTGAACTTTTCCTTGCCACCACCCTTGGTTACTTGGTCAGGGGGCCATGCAAGATGGGAGAATCCAAACACAAACCTTCGATAGAAGTTGGCGAGTCCCAAGAAGCTCCTAAGCTCTGTTAGTATGGTCGGGGTTGGCCAGTCACAAATGACTTGGATCTTAGCTGGATCCACATGTACCCCATGCTCATCAACAATGTATCCCAAGTATTGGACCATGTTCATGTCAAAGGATCATTTTTCCAAGTTAGCATATAGCTTGTGTTGTCACAAAGTGCCCAAAACCTGCTGAATATGTTGCATGCGCTCCTCCCAAGTTCTGTTGAAGATGACGATGTCATCCATATATACCACCACAAAAGAGTTGGTGAAGGGTCTCAATACATCATCCATCAATCTCATGAAAGTTGTTGGTGCATTTGTTAAGCCAAAGGGCATGACCAACCATTCGAAGAGACCTTCTTTAGATTTGAAAGTTGTCTTCCATACATCAATTGGTTTGATGGGAACCTTGTGGTAGCCAGACTTTAGGTCAATCTTGTTGAATAACTTTTCCCCCTTAAGTTGGTCAAGAGCGTCATCAATTCGGGGAATTAGGTATCGGTTCTTGACTGTGATTTTGTTTAATGCTCTGTAATCAATGCAAAGCCACTGGGTCTCGTCCTTCTTCTGCACCAACACAATTGGGCTTCTGCAAGGGGAGGAGCTGAGTCGGATGTGTCCCTTTTGAAGCAACTCTTGGATCTAGCGCATTCAAATTGAACGTAAAATTTTAATATTGGACTCTATATAACCCCATTCCTACAATTTCATTTTAAATTATATATGATATCTTATATGTTAATTAAATTATTACTATAAAATATATCAATTATGATAAAAATTTAAACTATTTAATTTATTATTAAAATGAAAATGATAGAGACATACTAATAAACTACATGGTTTTTTATTCTCTTCCTTCTTTTTATGGAATACTTAATATCACATCTAATAAAGTTTATATTTTTTTATCTTATAAATTTTAGAGTTATTTTCATTTTATTTATTTATTTATGTTTAGAAGATGACAAAACCTATCATAATTCACTTGTCAAGTCGTATTCATGATGTAAAAAAAGATACCTCCTTCCTAGTGGACAAAATCTTCTCTTTCTTAGGTGTCTTTTCGTTAATAGCAAATGCATCTTTTAGATTCAACAAGAATATTTGAAAAGGAATATTTTTCTTTTCCATTAGGAATATTTACACAATTTCAACAAAACCATCTACTCCTAATGACATCATTGCTTTTATCTCAAGTGAGTCATGATTATTGCAATCATTCTTCTTTTCATTTGCATGATTTAAGCAAAACCATTTCTCCTAATTATATCATTGTTTTTATCTTGACCAAACCAAGATTATAACAACAATTTTTTATTCATTTGCATGATTTAAGCAAAATCATCATCACCTAACTATATCGTTGTAATTTTGTGACATGTTTATCCTAAACTTTATTTATTCATATATATGATTTAAGAAAAACTTAATCATAATCATATAATCATTTTTTATTCATTTACATGATTTAAGCAAAATCTCCATAAATTTCAAACACTATCAAAACCATCATCACCTAATTATATCATTGTATTTTTTCCCTATAGTTATACTACTTTTTGTTTTAATTCATATTCGTGATTTAAGCCAAACCATGATCATGATTATGGCAATTGCTTTTATCCATTTGCATGATTTAAGAAAAATCATCTTCACATGACCATAGCAATCGTTTTTAATTCATTAACATGAGAAAAGATTCAAGCAAAACCATCATCACCTCATCATATGATCATTTTTAACTTTAAGCAAAACCATCTTCACATGATGATAGCAATCGTTTTTTATTCATTTGCATGAGATATTGATTTAAGCAAAACCATATCTTCTAATTATATCATTTTATTTTTAAAATCATATAATAAAATATATAGTCATGGGACATTGATTATGTTTAATTTAGATAAATGAATAAATTGCTATAATCAATGTAGTACTAGTATATACATACAGTAAAAAAATATATGTAGTATATACATACAGTAAAAAAAGGTGCAAAGGGATGCAAATTCATGGATTGGGAGCTAAAAAAAATCGCGCGCTCGAGTTGTTACATTAGGGTTTGAGTAAGCCGCCATGGCAGGCCATGGAGGGGAGCCACCGCCCCCTCCTTCCCCAGCCTCCTCCTTCAAGCGCCTGGTAGAAGCATGCAACAAAAAGTCGACCGTCTCAGAGGCCCCAAGCTTCGTCAAGAAACTGAAAGATGTTCCAGAGATTGAGCTCCCTCCTGAACACCCAATGAAAGTCGCCCTATCTCTTTCTGAACGAGGGCTCATAGGCCAGTTTATGGGACTATGGCCTTCAACCAAATCCACAGACAACTGGATCCAGAGGAACTGGAGACCATTGCTAACAAACAGCATGACCTGCTACGCGGTCGGGCGAGGGTTCTACATATTCGAATTTATCTCCCAGGAAGACAGAGACTTGATCTTCAGAAATGGCCCATACTTCATGGGCACACAAGGTCTATATCTAAATAGATGGACCCCGAATTTTGATCCTGCCTCAGAAATTCCCAAGGACGTCCCGGTCTGGGTTAGACTCCCCAACTTGTCGATTCATTCCTGGAACCCCACTTCTCTCCAGGCAATAGGCAATGGAATTGGGCGCTACATCGATCGGGCAGACCCTAGAGACCAGTATTCTTGTGCACGAATCTATGTCGAGGTAGACCTGGAGGTAGGCCTACCAGAGGCAATCAAGCTGAAGGTTGGAACCTGGAAACACATCCAAAAGCTGGACTACGAACAACTTCCATTTAAGTGCAGAGGATGCCACGAATATGGCCATTTCCAAAGAAACTGCCCAAAAGTACCCCTCTCCATAGAAAAAGACGGGGATGAAGGATGGAAACAAGCCCAGAAAGGGAGATCAAGAGAAAGAGGCCAAAGACGTGAGAAGACAGAACAACAGAACCCCAAACCCACGGAGGCCCAAGGAAAGGAGAACATCTTTAGAATATTAGGCCAAGAAATGGAGGGAAGTGCGCAAGATCCAAATACAGAAGCCCATGAGGAAGGGAAGGAAGATCAGAACTTGGAGGACAAGGGGAATACGCCAGCAGAAGAGGATGGGACGCAAAGAAACTCCCCCCAGCAACAGGACGGAAATCAGAACACGGAGGAAGGGGAGATCTCGATAGGCAGTGATTCAGAGGACACAAATGAGGTTTGGACCACCCCCAAGAAAAAAGGCAGGGGCAGGAAGTCAAAGAATGAGGAAAGGAAGAAGGAAGCCTACAACGTTGTGCTCACTGGATCACAATCCACT
>ML801949.1:21463-35056 GCA_009831015.1 Picea engelmannii | reverse complement strand
TATATATATATATATATATATATATATATAAAATATGATAAAATTAAATTACACAAAAATGGGTTAAAGATAGGATATATATTATTTTGATATCACATAACATTTTATGTCTTTTGGAGGTGGTGACCCTTGATGCACAAGCCCAAGGCCAAATTCATGATTGCAACTAGTGTTCAATCATTTACAAGTTGATGAAACGAATGAGTGTAAAACATTGTCAATGAAAAGTTGACTACATATAGTTCTCAGAAATGGTTAACCTTAACCAAGTTGCATGTACACTTGATGGTTTCCCACTATTAAAAACAAGCTCAGTGCGTATAGTTTCTTCCATATAACAGATAAGGCTGACAAGTTACAATGTTTAAACTCAATAATGTCCACTATTGAATTTGTGGAATCCTTTGAGTTGTTGCATAATAGCCTTATAGTCAAAAGTCAATATTTATATATGTCATACAAAAAATATTTTAACATACAAGAAAAGCGTATATATGTCATACAAAAAAATCTATATATGTCATAAAAAAAAATCTTAATATACAAGGAAGCTAATCCAACATGATCGTTGCACCTCCTAATCTTTCTATTCAGTTGTAGACACACTTGCTTCTATTAACCAAAGCAACATACACAAAACTAGTTTTTCAACAAGAACATCGTCATTGCAATGGAACTTGTTTAGGTTTAAAGATATGTAATACCCCAAGACTTGCAATTCCTTGGGCTTGCATTACGTCACCATCTCTTTTAGACTTAAGTCACCATCTCTCTTAGAATTATGTCAACTTGAGTGCACAACCTTTTGATATGCGAAAAACATTTGTATCAATGAAAATAACCGTGTACAATTCTACTCATCACACGGAATTGACTTTCAAGTTAAGATCAATTTGTTATATAATTAAGTATTGATAAAAAGATACCATGATCCAGGGTAATTATTCCTATCTTGATTTTTAGATCATGGTAATTATTCTTATCTTATTTTTACATCATGATAATTATTCCTATCTTCATTTTCAACAAATTATAGTAATTATGCTTATCTTGATTTTTAACAAATGAATAGTTACTCCCAAAAAAAATACAATCACCAAATAAAATAATCCTTTTATTAAAAAATATATAAATACATTTTATTAAATTTCAAATTTAAAACCATAACTCTAATTCCATATATTTAAAAAGTAGTATTAATTCCAATTCCATATTTTTAAAAAGTAGTATTAATTGTATTTGAATCTCTTAGTATTAATTGTACTTTGAATCTCTTTCTACCCCATAGCAATATATTAAGACTCTTCACATTAATTGATGCTCTTTGTGGCAATATATTAAGACCCTTCATATTAATTGATACTTTTTGTGGATTTTCTTATTAGTCTCTGCCAAAGGCCTGGGATTATAGCAATGAGTTTGTCTTTGACTCTGTAGTAATTTATTGTTGACTTTAAATTTATGTGTTATATCCAATGTGTAACATAGGAAATCAATATATATATATTTTTTTTTAATAAAAAAAAATATATTTTTCTAAAATTTAATTGGTTGATATCTTTGAAGTGTTATTGCAGGCTTCATGTTCTTCAATGTACAAAATTGATTACACAATTAATGGTTTTGACAGTTTGACAAGGAAGGGAGGGAGCATGTTGTTTGCATGTCTTTATTAGGGCCAGTTGTACTGCACTGCAAAAATATATCTCTTGCATGTGTTGTAGACCTAATTTCCCTAGATGTGCTCTCAGAAACGGAAGGTGTGCCCTCGATTGTTTGGGAGGACAACCCTTTCTAAGTCAGTGTTGGATTCTCTCACTTGATTTTAGGGTTCTTCTCAAACTGAGTGTTCCTGTCATTTAATCTTCTTGTAGGATTTCAGATTTGGTGGAACTTTTCCCTTTACATGTGTATGATTTGTATGTTAATTGCGATCTTGCCTGTTGTTGTAATCTCTCAGATTGGAGTGACATGGCCCGCTAGAAAATAGAAATTAAGAGAATAGTTAACGCTTCGACCAGGCAGGTCACGTTCGCGAAGAGGCGTAGGGGGTTGTTCAAAAAAGCTTGGGAGCTATCGATTCCGTGTGAAGCAGATGTAGAAGAATAGGAGCCCAGTTGTTCAGTAGTTGCAATGTGGGGTCTAAAAGTTTGGTCTCGGGTTATCTGTTGATTGAAACCAAATGGTGCGGTCTGTATAAGGGTGTTGTGTATTAGCCTGCAATTTCCTATATGTGTTGTCTTTTGTTCATGGCGGACCGGTGTCCTAACTCCCGATAGTAGAGAGGTGTCATTTTCATATATTTATAGCATTAGGGTTATGCATGCCTCGATATCTGTCTTTTACATGAATCTTTAGTAGGGTTTAATCTTTATTTCTATTGCTTAACATTTTCCATTATGTTTTGTGAGTCTTTAGTAGGGTTTAATCTTTATTTTTATTGTTTAACATTTTCCATTGTGTTTTGTGTTAGAAATGACAATGAAAATTCCAAACTCTTTGATAATTTTGTTTTTCCTCGAGATTTTGTGCGATGATTATAATGAAATTCCTCGTTTTGAATGCCAAAGGCATGACAGACTTTAAATCACCCGTAGAATATGAGCATCGATCTATGGCATTTCCTTGTTAATTAAAATTTGTCGTGTGGGATGTTGTTTCTAGAGCTTTGATCCAGGGTTTTGAACAATCTTTAATTTTTTTGTTCAGTCTTATACTCACTTTCTTTATTGAGGCTAGTTTTAATGTGATACAGTTGGGGTTGACTAAGGAATTTCGAAATTGTCGTTGTTATTTTAAGTTTAGGTTTGGGATTTCAACAATGAGCTATGAAGGTTTTATTTTGATTTCTTTCCAAATGCACCAGACCAGAATTTTCGACAACCGGAAAAGCATTGATGTTACTCATTTTTCTCTTTGATACATTGCGCTCCAACAACCAGAAAAGTTTTTAAGTTTACCTATTTATCTCTTAGATTCACCATGTTCGTTGGTGAATTCGATGGATAAAATTCTAGATTGGGCAATTTTTATGAGAGGATGATTAAATTCGTCATAGTTAGGCGATTTTGTTGGAATGGTAATAATTTCAACAATTTAAATAGGGTTTCTCAGCTATTATCTTTGGAAAAAAGGGGATTTTCGGCCATATGGAGCAACAAAAAAATATTTCTCAGATTAGAGTGATTTTACTTATTGGAGTTTACACAACTGTTTATTATACATTTTGAATAACAAACGACTCTCAATTATTATTTTTTGACAAAAACTGTTCATTACTTATGCATTTAGTTATATTAAGTTTCATATTTCAACATGTATTTCCCAACTAACTCGGCAGGGACTGTGTTGCCATGCAACCCTTGTTATAGTTAGTCTTAATCTTTACTATTTATTTTATCTTGATTATGTTCCTTATTAATTATGTTCCTCTAATAAGGTAACTATTTTCCTACAGTAAAGTAATAGTAGTAATATAGGTTGGAATTTTAATAAAAAATAATTAATAATATTTTAATTTTTTATTAAAATAGTATTAAGTTTTATTAGATCATGTAATAAGATTTAAAATTGCTTTTGATTGATTAAGAGTTTATTTTTCTTAAATTTAAAAAACATGTTAATTACCTAAAACTCAAAGGCAACTGGTAAGAGTGAAAATATGTCCTCTTACGAACCACCAACAAATTATTTAGGTGATATGATTTTCCTTGATATAATACATGTTTTTGACAAAACTTGTTTGAATTAATGTAAATTCAAACTAATTTGACCCGTAAAAGAATTTTATGACTAATAAATGTATTTCAATGTCGTTTTACAAAAATGTACTTATACAACATGTTATAAAAAAAAAAGAGGAGAAAGGCGAGTAAGTAAGTATCCTTACCTCATAACCCATCAGCCATTATGTTACTATGAGCCATCACTCCCTTATAAATGCTTCCATAAACATAAAGATCATAATATGTTGAGACTTATATATAATCGTGAACCAATCTTCACAACTATATAAATAACACATAAAAAAATGTGTAATCATAAAATGTATTCAAAAATGCTACGAAATAAGTGTATATAATTATTATTAGTCCCTGCCAAAGCAAGGAATATAGCATTAGAATTTTGGTCAAATCCTTTTGACTTTATCATTATATATAAACAAATTCTATAATGTTTTTCAATGTTTCATATTATTTATGTATTAATTTTAATATTTTGAAAAATAAAATTATTTTTTTAATATTTGATATTTATTATTTTTGTTTTATGATTGGATGCAAATGTTGAAGTGACAATTTATCTATGGTTGGATATGAAATTGTCATAAATAAAAAATAATTAAAATTTAATATTTAAAAAAAAAAACTTACATTGCCACGTACACAGGCTCCTTACTCGATGATGAGTACGTACCTCTATAATAAATCAAAGATTAAATGTTTCAATATTCAAACTTCATACATCATAGGCGTCTTACTCGATGATGAGTACACATCTCTATAATTACACCGAAGGTGTTTATAAGGGGAGGTTCCTCTAGAGGTTTCGTCGTCTGTCCAAAATGTATCAGAGCTTTACATATGTTACCATCAAATCAACTAATCATTTCTTTCCACGTGTCTTATCCTTCATCCAAGCGTCCTACAGTCCCAGATTGAGATTGAGTTCTGAACAATGTGGATCCCACGGTTCGAGATCTATACCCAGATTTATATCCAATTCAGTGAAACCCTATTTGTACATGGATCTCTAAAAATTTCTTACAGGTTTTCCAAGCGTCTAGGAGGTGGGGGTTTCCCATCCTCATAGTCTTGACAAAGGGCTCTACGAGTATATTTTACTTGGAAAACATAATGAATACTGGGGATGCAAAGTTCTATTGCATAATTTTATTTTATTTTCTTTCAGAAATTCGAGTTTTGAGATTATATTTCGACAGCATTGCAGAAGACGTTTGAAACTTGAAGGCATCAAATGGATTGTCGTGGAAATTGTGTAACAATTTTTTTTACCTATTACAGTGCAATCTTCCCCTGCAAGCTCAAACTCTGAGAATTATCTAATTATGTGAGCTTAGAAATCGTCCACGTACGCACTTGTGCGTTTATATATCCATATCGGTCTGAAACTCTTGGTATGAAGAGGTCTTGAAGTTTTTTCTTGCAGGGGAAGAAGAAATGGAATCTCAAATTCATATCGGTTACTCAGAGACTGCGAGAAGCTACACTGAGAACAAGTTCGGCGAGAACGATGCTCAGAGAATTAATGGCGTTTATAGTAGTTTCTTCATGGTGGATTTTCATCTTGAGACTATTGGCATTCGGCTCCACGTTTTATGTTGCAATCGTAATGGGAACGAACAAGCAGATGGTGATACTTCCCATTGTTGGCCCATTTCCTGCCAAATACCAATATTTTCCTGCCTTTGTGTATGTGGGTGGGAGGATATTGATCATCTCAATTATCTTCCCTATGTTTTTAGCCAATATAGATGGATTCAATAAGTATAGAAGTTTTTTAAAATGGAAGACATTCTATATAGATTTTATCCTAAATAAATTTACGTTAATTCGATTTATCATTATCTCATGGATTTAATATTTGAGTAGAGTATAACCTTAAAAATAAATTATTATTATTATTAAATATCTCAATTGTAATGACACGAATGCAATAATTAATATTCTTCATATTTAAATTTTACACACTCCAAAATTGAAGCTATGATCTTACGTGGTGATATGTTGTTTTGCAAGTTTTTTGTAGTCGCGAATGCAGTTGCCTGTGGATACTCACTGCTTTCATTGAGCTTCTCTGTAACTAGAAAATTCACCTCCTCTACTCTAGTTGCCTTTGTTCTCTCTATCATCGATTTGGTCATGCATTCTGCTATTTATTTGCCAATATAAATCTAATCTAATTTAATATAGTTTAGTTTGAATACAGATTAAATTTAGTGACAATGTGACTAGAGCCATCCAATAACCTGGACATATTATGGCAGTGACATATTAAGTTTCTACATTTGGCACTTATATTTCAGGGCGGTTGGACAGGGCAAGGATAGGTGTTTGTATCCACCTTCTAGTTGTAGACGAAGAAAATAGGGGGTTGTAGCCTCCTTCTGGTTGTATCCAGAGACTCGGTGAGTTGGAGCTTCCCTTTGGTTGTAGCTTGAAAATAGGGGGTCAGAGCCTCCTTCGAGTTGTAGCTCAAAAACAAAGGAAGTTGTTGCTTCCAATGAATGTAATTCTTAAAGACAAATAAGAAAAAACATTTCGTGCTTTTCTCCCGCATTGGGTCTCCACATAAAAAATATTGGTATATTGTGTATGTGTATGCTTGTTCATTTGTTCATGCTTTATTTACTCTGCACTTATTGGATGATAATTCTATATTGATCATAAAGATAAATAACACTTGCATACTATGGTTAAAATGATTAAAAATCTCTATTATTGATTCACCTCCCCTCTCAGTAATCCAACAATATAATTTGAATACCTAGATGTATAAGTTTGTGTCCCAATCTGTGGAGACAAAGGGTTTTGTTGTGCTCTCAATTTCTCATGCCAACCTTCGTCTTATTAATATATGCCTCCTGATATAATATAATACAATTTATCACGCCAGCCTTCGTCTTATTAATATCTGCCTCCTGATATAATATAATATGAGAAGAGGGCTTCTTCAAAGGAGCAAGTCAATACTTCTATAAGGAATTCGCCCCACCTCCTTCACAATCAAAGGCTTATGTATGCATTAGGGTAAATCACCATATGTGATAGTCCGTTTAATAGAACAACTGGTAAAATTGTTGCATCTTTTTACATTAGGTTACAATTGTTAAGGCTTTATCCTCTTTCCACCTCTGGAATACCACTATCCGCTCTTCTCACTCTTGCTCGCTTGGACTAATGAACCATCCCCATCTGGTTTTAGTTGGGACGCCTCTCAAACAACATTTGTGGACGAAGTGTTTATGTTATTGCCTAGATGGGTATTTAACAACCAACTGTTAAGCCATACCATACATCGATGTGGTATCCTCTTCCCTCCACTCAGTACTCTCGGGTCCCTACATTTAACGTGTTCGAGCATCAAATGCATGTCTAGAGAGCTAGGAGAGGGATGAATGAGTATCACTTACAATATGTATATCACTATTGAAGAAAGCTTAAACTAATACGTGTTGTTTGATGGAGAAGGCGTGGCTATACCTTGGTTTAATCAATACTTTGAACTTCATTCAACCACTACTCTTAGTTTTCTTCTTCGTGACAAAACAATTTTGAGCCTCAATCATACTGCATCACATTCTTATATTTTATAGTTATCTGCAATGAATGGTAATCTAAAAATGTGTTTATCCTAATTTGTTTTGAATTCTTATGGTTTTGGGCATCTATATTCTTTGTCGCGTTGTATTCCTCACATTTTAATTGAAGCATATTTATATGTATGCTACAATCAATAGTGTTCTCGAAGTATTTACAGACCTTCTCAAATACGAGAATTTAACTTATGTTTAAACTATATAAATATTTCATGCCAATTCGTTTAAAGCTCTAAAATAATGGAATCAAGGAATCTGGAATCCTACAACTACTATATTAATTTTTTGGGGGAAACAACATGTTTTAAAAACTAATGTTAACCAAAACCAAAGAATGTGTCTGACCCATAATATTGCATCGGTTGAACTACAACTTCCAAAGAACATTGTGTCTGCCCAAAACATTGCCCTGTCGAACTACAATTCCCAAAAACATATTTGAAAGCATTCGACAGGAACGGACCCTACTAATCACTTTTCAGTGTTCCTCATCTCCCCACTTAAATATGTGGGCATATCATTCCCCTTTTTAACCATTTTAGAAAACTTTCAATGATAAATTGCACATGCCAGGCCTGGGCTTTACTCTTGACTAGAATTTATTGACAAAGTAATCAGGAATTATCTAACAAAATTCTAAGTTATTATTGAAAAATCATGCTTCCTAGTTATTATTGAAAAATCATGCTTCTTAGTTATTATTGAAAAATCATGGCCTGTAATGTATAGTAAAAGTATTAAGGAATTATCGGTCAAGCTTCAGTTATTATTGAATGAAAAATCATGGCCATGTTTCCAACCAGAATCATCCAACAGTAGCATAAGCATCTAAACTCATTCCACGAGAAGAACACATTCATCAGTGCTTATGTTTCCAAACTCATGCACTACGTCTTCTAACCATGATTGGCTAGCATTCATGTAAGATGCTAAAAAACAACAAGATCATAGGGGAAAGTGAGGGATCCCTTGTGGTTGAAATCAAATTCCTCCTGGAACTTCTCTAGTAATTCTTTAAACACATAATAATTCAAGTAATCCATTGGAATTATGAACTGTTTCAGCTCCTTCCTCATATAAACAGACAAATATCAGGTGAGATCATCTTGGCTTGCTACAATGTTCATGCAGACTGCTTCATGCTTTCTTGCATGGTTGACCCTTGAAAATATTAAACACCATGCAGTGAGCTAATTGTTTGATGCATCTTGTTTATTGGATACAAATTATTTATCATCTAACAAATAAGATGGGCCAAGCATTGAACAGGATGGCTCAAGAAAACTTATGAGGTGTCAAGTAGTGTCATTATGATAGAACCACATGTAGCAAAGGAAAAGGTAAGAGTGTCAGAGGCAGAAAATCAGAAAGTCTAAGTTGATCAAACTAGATTGTTACAAATGAAGCTTGCAATAAGTTTATTCAGTGTCGTTTGTTGCCCTCCATTGACCACGATGAATAGACCAATTATAAATGTAAGGTAAATCCAAACGCTTTAGTGGTGGCATGGATGTTATAGAAGGAAATCAGTTTGTTCTCATGATTAGTTTGTTTCATTTGTTGCAAGTCCAAATATGTTGATTTATCCGATTTCACACAAAGGTTATGTAGGCTTCATTAGATGCATTAGATGTAGCTACAACTGAGAATGAAGATCTAAATAATTGGTCCAAAAATTTGACCATTAACTACCCATGGCTAAATCGCTTTAAGTCCTCTCAAAAACAAACTCTCATGGTCTTTAAGCAAAGTAACCACACCAATTCACTTCGATGTTTCCTTTCCCTTGGGTGGGGTATTCTAGTAAATAGAATATTAAATCTTTCAGATATACAAACTTCATACATCTATGGGAGGTACAATGTGTGTTAGGTAAAACATTTTGAGAAGTGATATTCTCAGTTTCCCTGCTATAAGTCTACAATGCTGCTACAATTCTCCGACGAACACTAATTGAAGCAACGTCAGTGAAGTACAACCATGTTGAACGCCATTATGATGGAATTTGTGGATTTCACTATGTGGAGCATTGGGTGCACCTACTCAACCATGCCAAAACCAAACAATGCAACTACGAATATTCAGATCGAATTGGGTTTGACATTATACTCTCGCAAATTTTTCGACTAGCCCTGGTTCTCCTCTACTCGCCAATATCCATGCCCTATGTGTATTTTAAGATGGATGACTCGGCCTTTATGTTTGGATGGTGTTCATACAATAAAGAATGGAGATTTTTCGACTAGCCCTGGTTCTCCTCTACTCGCCAATCTCGATGCCCTTCGTGTATTTTAATGTTAGAATTGAAAATGTGGAAAACACAATTCACATATGATAATTAACAATCACACACATAAGAAACACAGGGATTTCACATGGTTCACCCAAAAGTTAGGCTATGTCCACCAATCATAGGCATCGGTTGTCTTATTATTCAGATCATGGAGATTACAATTGACTTGCAAGTTCTCACTCTGTCTCTCTCTGCCTCTACGGGCTTACATGAATTTATATACATTCACACAAGAAACTGATTATTAAATGCAATCCCTATCCATATTCTAACTTGGTCTATTTGGTTGTAACCAACGCAGAATAATAGGATCCAAATCCATCCTTGGAGGAATTCGTTGTCACAAAATCCCAACAATCTCCACCTTGACAACAATTAACGTGATACCTTGCTCCTTCCTTGTGTTCATCACCTTTTTTGCAAGCCAAGAGAATTCAAGCACCATTTCATCTTCTCTAATAAAATTGGTTTCATGATCTCGCTTGTGTGACTTGCACAAGTTTGGATTTCCTAAGGGGTCACTCCACCTCCAACATGTCTTCCACAACTGTGTTGTGAAAGATATTTAGTGTTAGATATCCTTCTATCCAAAACACCTGTAAAATATACATTACAATTATCACAGACCATCTCAGTGTAACCATTATAGGTGACATTTGTGCTTCTTAAACACTGAAGCACCCATTTCACTGCAGCCCCTAAATTTGTCACGTATCTGACAATATCATTAGCATGTGAAACATCTGGTCTTAACCATTTCATCACATACAACAAACCTCCTATTGAACTTACACGAGACATAACCTTTTCTTCTTTATAGACATGCCCTATACTTGAAGAAAACTTATAACGGAAAGCAAGAGGGATAAAGATTGGTTTTACTATGTTCATATTGAACTCCGACCATAGCTTAGCATTACCATCTATGTGCACTTCCATGCTCATAATTAGTTTTGTTGCTTCTTGATCCCTCATTTGAATTGTCCTGTCCACATGAGTCATTTTCTTACCAATTTTATCCACACTTCGGCTTGCATCGAGCATATCATCAACAAATAACATCAAGACTGTGAATGTACTATAAACTGTATAGTCATTCCTACCCTTTGAAAATTTTTGACTCACTATGAAGGATTCAAGCCTCTTGTATATTTGACTGGGTACCAATAGGCCATACAATGAATTTTCTAGCATGCAAACAAATTTACCATTGCGATCTTGAATCAACCCTTTTGGTTGTTCCATACATACTATATCTCTGTCAATGATGACCCTGTGAGAAGTAGGATCCCACACACAACATCCCTTTATACCACCATCATAACATGCAAAGATATAAAACAAGCAAGAATTCAGAAACAAAGATTTTAAGTCTAGAAATGATATACAGTTTACCAATACCTACAATTCTTTCTTTCTCCTATGACCTTGATGCTTCTGCCATAAACAAGAATATACATCTATCACTTCAGATGCTACTTCAGTACTCCCTTCCAGCTTATAAAGGTTATCAACCTTTGTTGCCTTCATCACTACTAAACTACCTTTCGACAATGTGAGTGATCCACCTTGACCTGTATACTTATATCCACAAGAATCCAACACTCCCAATGAAATTAAATTTGATTTATGCTCAGGTACATATCTAACATATATTAATTCCCTAACAATACCATCGAACATCCTGATTCTAATACTGCCAACCCCAACAGTTTTACAGGGAATACCATTTCCCATAAACACTACACCCTCATCAACATATTGGTAAGAAATGAACCAATTTCTATGTGAGCACATGTGGTGGGAGGCACCTAAATCTAATTTCCATTCTTCTTGATATTGTAAATTACTAGAAACGGATAAAACTTGATCAATCATACTTGAATTTGTTACAGTCAAATTTGTTTCCTTCGTAGAGTTTTCCTCGGATTCCTTTCTCTTCCAACAATCTTTCTTGAGATGTCATGTTTTTCCATAGTACCAACATTTTGCTTTACCCTTTCTGTTTCTTGACTTAGATCGAGAAAAACTTCTCTCATTATGCTCTTTAGTTCGACCTCTAACCAACATTGCCTCTGAAGTTGAGGTTTCTTTACTAGATTTTCTCCTCATCTCCTCAGCCAACAAAGCTCCCACAACAAAGTCAATCTAAAACATCTATTGAGCTAAAGCTAATAGAGGTGGCTGGATTATCCCAAGACTCAGGCAACAAACACAATAGTGTAATAGCCTTATCTTCATCTTCGAATTTAAATTCCATACTATTCAATTGAACTATAAGGGTATTGAAGGTATTTAAATGGTCAACAACTTTTGTACCTTCTTTCATCCGCAAACTATACAATTGTCTCTTCAAGTAGATTCTGCTTGTCAAGGACTTCGTCATATATAGACTTTCCAACTTGCTCCATAAGCCTGATGTTGTATCCTCTCCTACGATATTAAACCGAACATCATCCGCCAGACATAAATGAATGGTACTAAGAGCTTTTGCATCCAAATCTTCCCATTCCTCATTCGTCATGGTTGTTGGTTTCTTTGAATTTCCTGCCAATGCTTTTTGCAACTGATCCGGATTATTTTTGGCATGAAATGAGATCGGAGATATAATAAAGAAATGCACAGAGAAATGGAAAATATTCAATAATATAACATAAATATATCAGAGATGCAACCATAAACACAGAGATACAACAATACATGATTTCTATTAATGAAAGAAATGTACAGAGACTATAAAAATACAGAGTGAAAGACTCGCTAGAATGGTGGCAGCTTATCTTTGAGAAGAGATGTGACGACTACTCGCATCTATAAGAAGATGAGTACAATGAGGCTCTAAAGTAATTTTTACAATAAACAGGAATGCCAAAAACCCTAAACATCCAAAAGCATAACCCTAGGAGATGAAGCGCCAAAATTCATGTGGGCCCCGTTTGGGTAAGTTAGTACATCAACTTCCCAGGGTCCTAACTTTTGCATACGATCTATGTTTTAGGCATATGATAGCTCGTTGGAAATGTATTGTCGAGGAGATTCATTTTGGGGGCTCAATCATGCCTTTGGCTATCATTAAGAACCTCTATCTCGAAAAACCTTCATTTAGGCCCTCAAAATGGCCCTGGAAGTTAAAACCTGCTAAAAATAGTAAAGGGCCTAAATTGCCAGAAAACTGTTTTGAGCCAGTTGGAAAAGGTGGGTGGCCACCAATATCCACCTGGATCAATCCTCCCTCTTTAGGAAGCAATGGTCTCCATTGCATTGAGTTCCCAGGGGAGAGGGAAAAGCATTTGTTAGATCTGCATCTTGGTGAGTTGCTTGTATTGTTGGAGACATTGCGCTGCTGAGTTTGTGGAAGTATGTCAAGAACCTGTTGAGGTTGAGGTTGTTCAACAAGTTGAGATACATGAGAGGATGGTGTGCAGAAGGAATCTTTGCGCTTTGTTGTAGCCTTATCGACCTGCTTCTGTTGGATATAAGGTGCTTGGGGTGAGGCTGTAGTGGTTCCAGTGTCCTTCTGTTCTCCTTTTGAACAGATTGTGAAGAAGCTAAATTTTGCAGTATGAGATACTACCTTGTGACACTTTTTAGGTGGAACAATAGTCGGAACTACCTCTGGTATTATATAGAGATGACCCCCCAAAGTAACAATGACACTATGGGGTCAAGACTCATAAACAACATGGCGCTTCCACATATATGGTTGGCCCAAGAGAACATCACAGACATCCAGTGGGGCAACATCACATAATACCTCATCCTTGAAGGGTTGGATGCCATATGACAATTGACATTTATGGCTGACACAGAGATCTCCTCCTTGGCGAAGCCACCCAATGTTGTATGGTTGTGAGTGTGGTGTTGTCGACAATCCCAACTGTTTGACGACCTCTGCTGATATGAGGTTCTTCTGGCTTCCGCTATCAACAATAAAATGCAGCGGGGTCCCCTTCACCCACAT
>ML801949.1:0-13171 GCA_009831015.1 Picea engelmannii | reverse complement strand
TCAATGTAAGGTGGACTAGGTCCACTATATTATTAAATAAGGCCCACTATGGTAGTTAGATATAATAAATGGGTAGTTAAATATAATAAATGTAAGAGGACTTCTTAGAAGGTTCTACTTCTAGAAGATTCCTCCTCTAGAATATTCTTAGGTGATGGTAGCACTATATAAAGGGGTTCAAGCAATGTAATGAGATATGAAGAGAAGTATTGTATTTGCAGTAGTAGCTCAATAGAAGGATGTCCCCTCGAAGAGGCAAGTGAACAGGAGAGGATCCCTTCCATAATATGATTCATTGTACGTTGTTGCCCTACCTCAAGGGTTTGATAGTAATAAAGGAGATTTTGCATATTGTTCTTGTATATTTGTTGTGGTGCTTTTGTATTCAGTCTTTGGTTCTTAACAATTATGTAATCAATTCAACTACACACAATGTTGCTATGGGTTATAGTGTATTCCAATGTTGTGGTTACTGTAAGGAAATTACACATAGTAAGGTTACTATAAATTCTTGTTAATTCCAGTGTGGTGCTATGTTTGGGATATGTATCCTTTCCATTTCAGTCGTCTGTTATAAGTCTTTTATTATCTAATTTTATTATTTTATAAGTTGTTAGCGTCGGAAGTCACCCCTGGATTGCTTGCAGGAGCAGATCCCGACACCCATCGGTTTGGTGTCACGATTTGTTTAATTGGGTGATCAAATGGAGATTAACTCAACGATGTGGTTCCAACTCCGAAACTAGGCCAGGCATGCATGGGCAAGTGAGGTCTTGGATAACTTTAGACAGGGAGTTGTAGTAAGGGCGAGTAGGGAGAAGACTTGTATCAGAGAGATGCAATGGTCTGTTATAAACATCAGGTTCCTAACAGCCTGTGGAAGAAGACATTTAAACGCAAGATCTTCTTGTGCTCAAACGTAGAAAACCAGAGAGAACGAAAATGCCACAATAAATCCTTTATCATAACATAATGCCACAATTCGTGTGAATCAGTCGATCACGAACTCTCTTAGTGTAAGACGAAAACTTAGATGGGAAAAGAAAGACTGTCTGCCAATTAAACAAGAAATCTTACATACATATGCATAACTAGAGCTAAGATAACTGTTAAAACTTTACAATCGGGAGCTTCGCTCTACCATCGATCCCTTACAAAATACAAAGACTGAGTTTATATACTCAGAGAAAACATGCCTAACAGAGGCATGCCCAGTCGCCCAAGGCTTGGTGTCTTTTCAGTCAAACTCGTATTGATATTCTCTGTCGGACATCATCTTAACTGCGCATGGTTTTAGCAGGGGAAGTAGCTGAATCAGTAAATGTCGAATTAGCGTGTGCAAGCCTCTCCTGGCTAGTCGAGGGCTCGACATGGCCTTTCTGAAAGGAAAGGTACATAGGACCCTCTCGAGTGGAACGCTCACCAGACCTTCCATACTTCGCAATTAATGAATGAAGGGAGGTCTCAACCACCTCTTCTCGCTTTAATTTATTCCAAACAAAGACCAGGCTTGAGGTCGCGTCTGATGGCTACTTGGAGGTCGGGTCGGGCTTCTCTGAAACTCGGTGCCTTTGGCCCCTTTCGTGCAGCTCTTCTCTTTCTTCAGTGACCGTGGGCTGTGACCCTGTGCCTGCTTTCAAATGCGCTTTTTGGTGTTCGTGAGTAGGAATGGATACTCCTTGATCCTCGGAATCGCGATGAGCGATATGCCGAGACAACCCGATCTGGTGCCACGCGCCCTTCAAATCCGATGGTTCAAAATTCTCCTAAAGATATGGTGGGCCCCAGGTCCTGGGGGCTCTCATCACTTCGCATATCGGGACATGACGAAACTATTTTTTGCGTGTTGAAACCGCGATGGGTGAGAAAGCGGGGAGCCTAATCGCGCGCCACGCGTCCCTCTGGATCTGACGGCTCTGATCTTTTCGTCACCTCTATGGGCCCAGGCGCTCGTGCCTCTCGCTACTTGGGACATCGTGAGTTAGACTATCAGACTCTGGCATTCTCCCTTTGCGAAGTCCCGAGACACGATGGTCAACGACAATTGACTTTCTCCAGTCGCCTTTCGTAACTCGAAATATCGCACAATCAATGGGATATGGTCTGCCTTTTGAAATTACGAACCCCGAGCTCGCGAAACAACTGTTGTGCCTATGTTGATCGCGATCAACGACCCTTGACTTCCTCGAAACCTTAAGCGCTATCCTTGATGCGACTTGGTTAATTCTGCAATCACCCATCAATCGCCGCTTTGTTCTGTCGCTGAAACCTTTCCGCTGAGGAACGAACTGCCCGCTCGCTTGATTTTAAGTCCGAAAAGGACTTCCTTTTGTGCTGTTCTTGGGCGCTCTTCGGGCAACCTGCAGACCTGTGTATCCCGATACCAAAGACAAGAAATGTTGATAACATTAGGCACCATGGGGGATAGAGTCGTCCCTGCGATGCTCCAAGGACTCATTTTGTAGTTCCAGTGCCTTGTTGTTGGGCTATGGGGTCATTTACTAAGCCGAAATAATAAAAGTAAAAAACGAAGAACAGAAAAGACAATATTTATAGAATACAGGAGCCATCGAAGGCTCAGACGAAACATTTTTTAAGAAAATGCCCATTTACTGGGCTGCTGAAAACTTCCTCGCCTTCCAAATCTCGTAGCCGATATGTGTTATTTGAGAAGACTTCAGAGATTCTGAAAGGCCCAATCCATAGGGCTTCAAATTTGTCGTGCTTGCCCTTGTCTTGCTTAGGAGCATCCCACTTCAGCACTAGGTCTCCTATCTGGAACTCCTCCTTCCTGGCCTTCTTATCGAAAACCTGCTTGATTCTCTGTTGATGATCCTGAATTCTGTCCACTACCTGCTCTCTGGCCTGTTGAACTTCCACCAGTTGATGAATTCTTCTGATCATGTCATTAGGCTCTTCCTGATAGTCCTGGAACAATTTTTCCACGGGAATGGCCAGCTGAGAAAGGAAAACAGCTTCCGCTCCGTACACCAGCTGGAAAGGAGAGGTGCCTATGGATCTTTTTGAGGTCAGTCGATCGGCCCATAAAGCGAATTTCAGCTTCGAGTTCCAAGCTTTTTTGTTGTCTTCCAACAGTCTCTTGATGATCCTTATTAGACTTTTGTTGGAGGACTCTGCTAAACCATTGCCCTGTGGGTAATATGGGGTGGAGTGAATCAGTTTGATCCCAAACTGCTCACAGAACTTGGCTAGTGGCTTAGACCCGAAAGCAGCTGCGTTATCAGTGACAATCTTTCTTGGGCAGCCAAACCTTGTGATGAGGTCCTCCAGGAACCCAATGATCACCTTATGAGAAGCGCTCCTGGTGGGGATGGCTTCTATCCATTTAGTAAATAAATCCATGGCTGTCAGGATCCATCTGTGCTGCCCATTGGAAGCAGGGTGTATTTCTCCAATGAAATCAAGGCCCCATTGCTGGAAAGGCCCTGAAACTTCCACCGGATGCAAAGGAAGAGACTTGAGCTGTTGCTTTCCTGAAAATCTTTGGCATGCTATACAGGCTCTAACTCCTCTATGGACATCAGCGAACAAGGTGGGCCAGTAGTATCCGGCCCTGAGAATTTTGTGAGCTGTAGTTTTCCAGGAATGGTGCCCTCCACATAGGCCATGGTGAAACTCAGCCATGATCCTGTCGGCCTCTTGTGGATCCATGCATTTTAAAAGCACCCCCAGGGGGTCTTTCCAGTATAGAATTTGATCAATAAGGCAGTACCTGACTGCCTTGAGCTTAAGAGCTCTCGCTTTGTTTCTTTACAGGCCATCTGGGGGCCGCAATTCCTGCAGAAAATATATGACATCCTTATACCAAAAACATCGAGCCAATGGGGGCTCTGTTTGAGGGTCGGTTTCAGACAGCTGACCCTGTTGAACTCCCAAGCATTTGTTCATGAAATTTATCCCCAAAGCTTGTCAATTGGCCTCAGCCAGCAACTTGGCTAAGCCTTGACCTTTGATCAATTTGGTAGGCCTTATTTCCAGGTCAAATTCCAGGATCTTAGCTATCCATTTACTCCTTTTCCCACCAATGTCGGGTTGTACAAGGATGTCCCTCACAGAGGCTGAAGGAACGTATGCGATCACCTTTGAGTGCAGGACATAAGCCCTAAAAGATTTGAGAGCTTTCACTAAGGCATAGGCATGTTTCTCCATGATTTCATATTTGACCTCTACATGTCTTAACGCCTTGCTAAAGAAGGCAATGGGCTGCTCTCGCTTCTCTTCATTCCTCTGCAACAAGACTGACGCTACTGTATCGAAAGAGGCGAAGGAGAAAATTAGGAAATCTTTCGAATAGTCAGGGTTGATCAGCACTGGTGCCTCAGTCAATGCCTTCTTTATCTGGACAAAGGATTCCCTGGGTTCAGTGGTCCATTTCACTTCATTTCCCTTCTTGAGCATGGTTGTGATATGTTTCACTAGCTCAGTGAAATTCGAGATGAATCTTCTCAGAAAATTGATCTGCCCCAAAAAGGCCTGAACCTCTTTCTTCGACCTGGGAAGCGACAAGGTCTGAATTGCCTCCACTCTGCTAGGGTCAATCCTCACTCCTTCTGCTGATACTATATGGCCCAGTAGCTTCCCCTCCTCCATAGCAAACAAAGATTTCTTGGGGTTCAGGGATAGGCCAAATCTTCGACATTTTGAAAAGACTTTCCTTAGGTGACTGCAGTGCTCTTTGTCGGACCTCGAGAAGACTGTGATGTCATCTAGATAGATCACCATGAACTGATCTTTTTCTCCGATGAAGGCTATGTACATGGCTCGCTGAAACGTCGCTCCTGCATTCATCAGTCCGAATGGCATTTTGGCATACATGAATGTGCCCCAAGGAGTGGTGAAGGTCGTCTTTTCTCTGTCTTCTAGCATGACCGATATCTAATTGTAACCAGAGAAACCATCGATCATGGAGATCCTAGATGCTCTGGTTACCCTCTGCAAGATGTGTTCCATATTGGGTAGGGGGTAATTGTCTTTCTTTGAGCTCCTGTTCAGATTCCTGAAGTCGACACAGAGCCTGATCTCTCCGCTTTTCTTCCTTACCGAAACCAAATTGGCCACCCAATCGGAATATCTCAAGGGGACGATGATCTGGGCATCCAACAACTTCTTCACTTCTCTCTCCATGACCGGCAGCAACATGGGATTTATCTGTCTTAGCTTTTGCCTGAACGACTTAGCTCCTTCCTTTAATGGGATCTTGTGTTCAATGACAGATGTGTCATATGTCTTGAGGTCTTCGTAGGTCCATGCAAACACATCAGCAAATTCTTTCAACAACTCAGTATATTCGGCCCTCTGTTCTGTGGTCAAACTGCTTGATAGCTTGACAAACTTAGGCTCCTCCGGTGTGCCAATGTTGCATTCGGCTGTGTTAGCGTCTTTATCTGAAACCATGCCCTTTACTGCCACATCATTTCCATCGAACAATCTTTCTAAAGGAATAATCCCCCTCGGAATGTGATTGCTAGGTAGCTGAATGATTAGGTGGTCTGCAATTTTATTTAGAAACACCTCAGGGTGAGGGCTTTCCTCAGTATCAGGATCCTGATCAATGTGCAACGCAGAAAATTCATCAACAGATCGGAGAAATATTTCAATTTCCAGATAATCCTCGAATACCTTCCAATGCTTGACATTGTCTGGTACAGAGGGCCTATATCTTATCTCAACATCAGAGTTAACCATAGGCGGCAAAGGAACTTTGAGCAGACTGGCTGAGACAACTAAAGAATCAGCCACAACATTATCCTCCCTTGGAATGAAAGATATATTGAAGGCTGAGAAGAAATTGTCAATTAGGTCCCACGCTTCATTCCTGTAATTTCTAAGTCGAGGATGTTTAGCTTGATAAGTGCCTCTGATCTGTGGGACCACCAACTCTGCATCTCCGAACACCGCTACCTCTTGAATTCCCATTTCCCTTGCAGTTCTCAATCCTAGGACAAGGGCTTCATACTCTGCCACATTGTTGGTGGTTTCAAATTCTAATTTGTATGACAGAGATACGGTTTCCTGAGTAAGTGATACAAAAAACACCCCAGCACCAGCCCCTTCCCTAGAATAGGCTCCATCAAAAAACATTTTCCAAACGGGGGTGATGAAAGGAGGAAGTTCATGAGGAGAGGTGGGCTGCTTTCTGAGTTTGAGAGGAGGCTCGGGGGCATGGGTAAGTTGTAGTAAACTGGAGCCTAAATCAGTGTCCAAGGCAAAGATGGGATGATTGGTAGGATTAGCTTCATCACTGATTATGTAGGCCAGTTGGGCTTCCCTGTATAGTCTTCTGTGCTCTCCTCCGAACACTGGGATAGTAGAATATGTGAGGTCCATCTGCAAGGTTCCCCCCAGTCTTTTTATCCAAGATCTTGATAACAACATACCGAACTTGGTGGGGACATCGGCTACTACAATATCCATGACCACACTTTTCATGGGCAGCTGAAACAAGGTCACGACCAGGTCCTTGATAACTCCGAGACACTGAAATCTTCTGGAGTCATAGGAATAGAGGTCATGATAGGCTCGGGTGACTTCTAGTCCTAGTTCTTCCATGACAGTTTTGGGCATGAGGTTGTGGGAATCCATCAAGCAGTTATGCAGCACCTTATCATGAATGTTCAGGGGCGTGTAGAAGGGAGGGGATGAATCATCTCTATCTTCCACCATGGGACCTAGGACAACCGTCGGCTTTTCGTCTTGGAGGTTTATGGAATCTGTGGGAAGGCATGAAGCTTCAGACTGTAAAAGCTCATAGAAGCGTTTTTTGAATTCATCATGTTTAATTAGCTCGGTGAGGGGCACAAGGATTCTAATCTTTTGGATCTCATGCTCAAAATTAAAAGAAGATGGAAGCTTTGGGATTTCTCTTACTTCGGGAGCATGGTTCTGAGTAATGGGAGAGAGAGGTTGGGCCTTCTTACCTCTGTAGCCATCTGTTGCTTCATTAGCGGGCTTCTTTGTTCTGGTAGACGGCTCGGGGACATCAGGTGCTGTTGTCTTTTTATCGGACCTCAGGTTGAACCTGCCTCGGCCGTCACTAACCTTGTCTCCCTTGCTCAGCTCATTTAGTTGATTGTCCATGAGAGACTCCTCGTATGCTGATTGAGTGAGATGAGGAAAAGGAGGAGTGTCTCCAACGTAGTGGATTTCAGGATCAAGCTCATCTGACTCCCCTTCTCCCCCCTCGGTCACAAAATTATTTTGGAAAGGAGCCTGAATTTTCTGGTCTTCTCTGTCTCTTCCCTTCTCTCTCTGCATATTCGGGGGAGTAAAATTATTTGGCCTCCTGAAACCTCCTTTATTTTCGGTGATCTGAGGGCCTTTATATGCTTGCCTCCCTTCCACCCTCATCCTCTCCATCTCTGCAGACAGAGACTTTACCATTTTGGTTAGTTCATCCATTTGAGGGTGGGGCACCGATGGGCTAGAAGTTGAGGCTTCCGACCTTCCCTTTCTTCTGTCTACGTCGGCCTTGTTCCTCAGTCTGTCAGCTGCTAACACATTGGATTCCACTTCTATGGCCGCATCTTGCATTTGAGCTAAGGAGGTGGCTCTTCTTTCTCTCAACAAAAGGCAAAAATCAGGGTCAAATGCACCAGCATAGGAAATTTGGGCAGAGGCTTCTGAGGGCTATATTTCTGCAGGAATCTTATTATACATTTTATTGAATCTTTTGGAGAAGTCTGAGACAGACTCTCCTTCCATTTTCTTCAGAGACCCGAACTCTGTCATGTAATACATGAAATCCTTCCTATCCCCCCATTGCCTCAGGAAAATACTATCCAGAGCTTTGATGCCAACAATAGACCCAGGGGTCAGTCCCCTAAAACATTTTCTCACCTCGTCGTCCAGGCTCTGGACGAAGACTCTCATCCAGACGTCTTCATTTTCAATGTTGAGGTTGTCTGCATAACTGTAGAAAGCAATCAGGTGCTCTTCCGCAGTTATGTCTCCTTCCCCAGTAAACTTGGGCATGTACTTTAAGTAATCTCCACCAGGAAGAGGGTTCACAGGATGAGGTAGGACTAATGGAGCATATCTGGCAACGACTATGGCGTCCATTCTATTCGGAGGAGGATTAACACCAGCCATAGGAATATTAGGTAGAGGAGAGCTTGGAGGAGAAGGGGTACGCGAAGGAGGTACTGGGAATGAGTCCCGAAGTGGAGTGGAGAACAAGAGAGGATTTAAGGCGGAGGCTAATGAACTCGGGTCGACAGGTAATCCTCTTCGTGCAGGAGTGGGAAAATCCTCTGCAGTTGCAGATCTTCGCCAATAAATAGCGTCAAAGGAGAGGGGAGTGACAAGGGTTTCTCCTTCTAGTCCCAGACCAGGAGGGGAAAACTCAGCAGGAACACTCCCAAAAGTCAGGAAACGGGAAGTCTCTGAAGGCGGTCTACCAAGAAACTGAGGAGGAGAAAAAGGAGTTCTCACAGAAGGCGATGGCGTATTACCTGTTTCAGTGATAGGAACTTCTTTTGCAGAGCTCTTTCCCTTTCTACACACCGCTTCGGAGTCAGATTCAAGTGTAGCTAGAAGCAGCTGTGGATGAGACCGCGTATGTCTACCTCTGGAAGCCACAATTAAAACAGCGGGTTCGCTCCAGTGGAATCGTCACAATGGAGTCGCCAGGTGCACAGTAGCAATCTCAATAGTTCTGATGTCTGATGCACCTTCAGAATCAGCCAATCGTTGTCGTTCAATCCCGGGGAAAATATTCAACTTCGTCCCCGGCAACGGCTCCAGAAATGTTAGCGTCGAAAGTCACCCCTGGATTGCTTGCAGGAGCAGAGCCCGACACCCATCAGTTTGGTGTCACGATTTGTTTAATTGGGTGATCAAATGGAGATTAACTCAACGATGTGGTTCCAACTCCGAAACTAGGCCAGGCATGCATGGGCAAGTGAGGTCTTGGATAACTTTAGACAATGAGTTGTAGTAAGGGCGAGTAGGGAGAAGACTTGTATCAGAGAGATGCAATGGTCTGTTATAAACATCAGGTTCCTAACAGCCTGTGGAAGAAGACATTTAAACGCAAGATCTTCTTGCGCTCAAACGTAGAAAACCAGAGAGAACGAAAATGCCACAATAAATCCTTTATCATAACATAATGCCACAATTCGTGCAAATCAGTCGATCACGAACTCTCTTAGTGTAAGACGAAAACTTAGATGGGAAAAGAAAGATTGTCTGCCATTAAACAAGAAATCTTACATACAGATGCATAACTAGAGCTAAGATAACTGTTAAAACTTTACAATCAGGAGCTTCGCTCTACCATCGATCCCTTACAAAATACAAAGACTGAGTTTATATACTCAGAGAAAACATTCCTAACAGAGGCATGCCCAGTCGCCCAAGGCTTGGTGTCTTTTCAGTCAAACTCGTATTGATATTCTCTGTCGGACATCATCTTAACTGCGCATGGTTTTAGCAGGGGAAGTAGTTGAATCAGTAAATGCCGAATTAGCGTGTGCATGCCTCTCCTGGCTAGTCGAGGGCTCGGCATGGCCTTTCTGAAAGGAAAGGTACACAGGACCCTCTCGAGCGGAACGCTCACCAGACCTTCCATACTTCGCAATTAATGAATGAAGGGAGGTCTCAACCACCTCTTCTCGCTTTCATTTATTCCAAACGAAGACCAGGCTTAAGGTCGGGTCGGGCTTCTCTGAAACTCGACGCCTTTGGCCCCTTTCGCGCAGCTCTTCTCTTTCTTTAGTGACCGCGGGCTGTGACCCTGTGCCTGCTTTCAAATGCGCTTTTCGGCGTTCGTGAGTAGGAATGGCTACTCCTTGCTCCTCGGAATCGCGATGAGCGATATGCCGAGACAACCCGATCTGGTGCCATGCGCCCTTCAAATCCGATGGTTCAAAATTCTCCTGAAGCTATGGTGGGCCCCAGGTCCTGGGGGCTCTCGTCACTTCGCATATCGGGACATGACGGAACTGTTTTTTGCACATTGAAACCGCGATGGTCGAGAAGGCGAGGAGCCTAATCGCGCGCCACGCGTCCCTCTAGATCTGACGGCTCTGATCTTTTCGGCACCTCTATGGGCTCGGGCGCTCGCGCCTCTCGCTACTCGAGACATCGCGAGTTGGACTATCAGACTCTGGCATTCTCCCTTTGTGAAGTCCCGAGACACGATGGTCAGTGACGGTTGACTTTCTTCGGTCGCCTTTCGTAACTCGGAATATCGCGCAATCAACGGGATATGGTCTGCCTTTTGAACTTACGAACCCCGAGCTCGCGAAACAACTGTTGTTCCTATGCTGATCGCGATCAACGACCCTTGACTTCCTCGAAACCTTAAGCACTATCCTTGATGCGACTTGGTTAATTCTGCAATTACTCATCAATCGCCGCTCTGTTCTGTCGTTGAAACCTTTCCACTGAGGAACGAACTACCCGCTCGCTTGATTTTAAGTCCGAAAAGGACTTCCTTTTGTGCTGCGCTTGGGCGCTCTTTGGGCAACCTGCAGACCTGTGTATCCCGATACCAAAGACAAGAAATGTTGATAACATAAGTTTTTCTATTTTGTTATAAGTTTTTAATTATCTAATTTTACCTTTCTTAATTTCCACTCTATGAAGGCACAACTGAAAGGGAAAATGCCAAGTGGGCTCCATCTTCTAAATTTCCACTCTATGAAGGCACACCTGAAAGGGAAAATGCCAACAAACAAGGAGAGAAAAGGAACCATTGTTCTATGTAGAATATCGTCAATGCTTCTTGCTGGACATTTATACTCACAAAATTGGATGAATTTTTTGGGGAGAAATTATTGGTTTTGGTATGGATTTTGGAGTTGCAGTTCAATAGAGAATATTGACAATTAGTCCTAACCGCCATCTTCCTTTTGAAGGTTCTATGATTTGTTTCCATAATGCACAAATATAGCAAACCAAAGATTCACTATAAAACTTGACTACATTGGCTTCACATACCTAATTACTAATAGGTGCAGTTTACAAAGAACTCACACACCTCACCCTCACACACACACACACACATGCTTAGAGAATCCAAGGTGCAGTTTACAATGAGCTCACACACCTCGTTCATATATATATATGCTCAGAGAATCCAAAAAAAATTGAAGGTTCGTTGCATAAAATAACCAACAATGATTCACATCTTTTCACAAGCGCTCGAGATTCTCTTTAGATGTGGCAATTCAATGCCCAAAGGTTGTTCTTGGTCATTGCAATTGTAATCCAAGTACTGAAATTCATTGTCCAGTTCCTATAGTGTTCATATCACCAGTCCTTATAGTGCCCATATCCACCAGAAGTAGAGAGGCCTCAAAATTTATCATAATGAAATGGTAACTTGTCCAGTACCTATAATGTCGATATCACCAGTCCCTATAGTACCCATATCTACCAAAAGTAGAGAGACCTAAAAATTTATCATAATGAAATGGTAACTTATACCTTCAATCTAATGACATATGTTGACTAAAATATTTCATCATAAGATATTGACATTTGGATATTTGTTAGTCTAAGGGAAAAAAAAATTATAATTTATTATTTTAATAAGATATATTTTATATTTTATTATTTTAATAAGACATATTTTATTAAATTGTTTACCATATAAATGGTTATATAGAAAATTTAAGTTTATATTATGTATAATATTTTTTAAAGAAAGAATATAAAAAATAAAATATTTATAATTAAAATTGCAATGATAAAAATATAAATTATGGATTTGATGTCCTTTATTTTGTATCAAAAGTTGGTTATATTATTATTGATTCTATTCTTGATATAAGTGTTTTCTTGGTATTAGTTTATTATCCAACCTTTTTGTATCACTCGATATATCTTCTTGAAATGTTGGTGAGGGTATTTTGTATGTAGTTTTGACCTCTCCCTAATTTGAAAGTATGTTGCACAATATAGGAGAGCATTGTTCAATGTCTACTTCTCCATTTTCACATATTGACATAATTTTTCATCTCACTACTCCTTAAGTTGGATTGTTTTCATCTTCAAATTTCATATGTCAACTTTATGAATTAGTTCTTAAAACTGCAAAACATAATGTTAAAGTAAAAACTAGTTACTTTACAACTATTACCCTTCTTTTATATACATGTACCCACAACATTTCTCATAGAAAAAAAAAAATCAAACAAACTAACATACTCACCCCCACAACTATAACAAGCTATTTTATTTTATGGTATAAACCGTTTCGAGACAAACCAATCTATCATCGTTGAGTCTCTATTATTTTAAAGGGACAAAACTCTATTTTTCATTTTCATTTTTTTAAATAGCTTTTCACTTTTTTCATAAATAAATATTATCTTTAAAATTATGAAGTTCATTTTATCAATTTTTCATTAAAAAAAAACAGTTGTTTCGTTACTTTAAAAAAATACAAAAGCCCCACTCGAAGGACGCGAAAAAAGACCATAAGAAAGGCAAGTTGGAATCATTAATAACGATTCATTTCGTGCCAAGAAATGGTTAGAAAACGAACCCTATGCATAAAATTGTACCAAGTAGATAAACTCTAGAATATAACATATGGATGACATAAATACAACCCCTAACCGAATATCCGTATCTCATATAAAAGGTGACTAAAGAGATTTAATCAATCCTCGAGTTTGACTTAAATTAAGTTAAGCTTGAAAAGCCAAACATAGCCACTCAATCACTTACAAATCACTTTGAATTAGACAATATGGGACCCACTAAAGCTATAAAAGCCCTCACAAGTCTAAACACCATTAATCACATTTTGAATAAGTTCAATGCAACTAGTCATATGATGTTAATGTTTTAACCAATGGAGTTCAATATGGAACCCACTAAAGCTATAAAAACCATCACAAGTCTAAACACCATTAATCACATTTTGAATAAGTTCAATGCAACTAGTCATATGATATTTAATGTTTTAAACAATGGAGTTCAAATATTCTTGAAATATAAGTATTGACCTTTTGATTAGAAATTGTTCGAACAAGACTCAAGAAAGGGATGCTTGGCTCCTTTGGGGAGAGGTCCATAAAGATTTATTTAACATAAAATGGCTTAATGGAGAGATAACAACACAAGAACAAATCTATAAAACAAGTTAGAAGCACATGCATTATTTTGCTCATTATACTTTGTTTGTGATGAAAGTTGA
>ML801948.1:111725-146417 GCA_009831015.1 Picea engelmannii | reverse complement strand
GTTTAGAACCAGTTGAAAACCTCCTCCTTGGATCAAAGATCTTTTGACAAAACCAAGAATTCGAGTTCAACCGCCTCCCAAACTCGAATGATTCTTCCCTTATTCTTCTCACCGGGCTAACAATTTGCCCAGAATGGAGAGCGATCCCTCAGAAGGGTCATCAGAGTGCTAGAATGCTTCAGAGAAGGTCAAGGGAAGCGCCAGCGCTTCAAATCTGGGTAGCGCTTCTGCAAAGGGGTGGAAAAACGCTACAACACTTCTGAAACAGGGTAGAAGGGCACCAGCGCTCCTCAGGCAGTACTAGAGGAGCGTTCCTCTTCCAAACTCTTGATTAAGAAGCCCTCTTAGGTGTTAAGAGATGTTTGACCTCAGTGAACCAGTTTCTTCCTTCAAACCAAATACATGAGATGTTTCAAGTGCCTCTTTAGTGTCGTCATTGTGGTAGCATGATTCAACAACATTTACGACACCCTGTGACCAACTTGCAACACTTGCGACAAGTGAGAGGCATATGCGACACTTATCCAGTTGAGTGATTTTGATGTGTAACAATTGTTTTCAAAGTCATATCCTACGCGGAGACCACGCTATTTCTAAGAGAGCCCTCTCCATATCTGAAGGGCTAGTTTCGGGTCTCAAAGTTGGTTGAAAAAGTTACCTTCGTCGTTTGTTTATCAGCCAAATAGATTTACATAGTGCTAACATTCCGGCGTTGTTTCCGAGGACAAAATTGAAAAATTTTCAATGGGAAAAAAACGACATGGTTGAGTTCTAAGGTCTGAGAGTAGCAGGCACTTAGGCACATATTGTATGTATTCCTTCTCTGGTGATTCCACACATCAAAAAATTAGTTTGAAGGTGATTACATTGGTAGAAGAATCCATAAATTTAATTTTCCACTGGCGACTCCACTCTCAATGTAGAATCCATCTTCCAAAACATCATTGGTGACTCCACTATCCAAAGATGAGTTCAATATATACAAGGTATACTCCAATTAATCGATCTCATATTCCTGGCTTTCCAAATCGTATTCCTCACATAAATTGGCAAAAATATTTGCCTAAATTCGAAGATGCGAAAGGAAATGATGCTTCCTTGCACTTGATTAGATTTCACATGCACATATGTAAGTTGGGGATTAAATTTCATGAGGATTGTTTGATGAAAATGTTTATGACTACTTTAGAGGGGAAAGCAAGACTATGGTATGAAGGTTTAAAACCATGCAGCTTATACTCTCTTAAATATTTCCATATAACATTATTTAAGCATTATGGAGAATCTAATCCTTCATTCTTGGTGTTTGAATATTGTTGTGAGTATTGTGAACATTTCATCAAGTACCTTGAATTTTTTTTTTATGATGAAGGGTGTATGAATGATGAAATCATAGAATCCTTTTATGAATATTCATCCCAACAACAAATAGTATCCCCTCATTTGGTTGAATATGAAGCTGATCAAGAAATTGTTGTTAAAAGTCATTTTCCTTCTCTTGAACTTGATGAATATATTCAACAAGGTTTCCAGCAAGACAAAGTGTTTCAAAGTTGTCTTTCTTTCCTTATGAATGATGTGGTTGTTCAAATTCTAAGTGGAATAGACATGGATGAGGATTCTGAAACTACATCTATGGAAACTTCAAGCAATGAACAAACAAATGACATAGAGCTTCATGAAAGCAACAAAACAGTGTATGCCAATTTTCAATCAAAAATACAGAAAGATAATGAAGAGGCAGTGGTTTTATTTGATTCATTTGAAAATAATGGTTTTGAGAATGCATCCATGGGAAATCTAGACTGTGAAATAGTGCATGATATTATATTTTCACATTTGCAAGAAGATTATGAGCATAAACATATTTCCCTTCATTCACTTAAAAGTCAAAATGACATTCCTCAAACAAATTTCCAGAAGTTTAATGAAACCAAATCATAATTGTTTCATGAACAAGAGGATAGTCTTGATGCACATGATATGGCTGTCATATTTGAAGATGTTCAAGAATGTATGAATTTTTTTTTCAAGATGCATGGAAAAGTAGACAAACCTATTGCTTCCATTTCATTTGAAAATGTTCTCAGAACTAAAGAAATAGAGCAAGAGCAATAAACACTTATGAGAGACGCTTGTCGTTATGTTTTTGCTCGTCGAGAAGAAATGATTTTTGATGGTTTTCAAGATCTTGTGGCCATCATATTATAGTCTTCAGTGAAGAAGGAATTTGTTTCATTCATAAGCTCAGGTTTTGGATTCAACCTTTGCTTTAAACTTCTATATTTTACATTTGTCTACCTGTTTAAGAAAGATGTGAGCGGAGAAAAATCGGGAAGCCAAATGTTGTCATGGCTGCATTGGCATTATGATTTCACTTGATTGGTTGTTCATTTCAATAGTTAGGGTAGGTAGGAGTGTGAGAATAAGCTTGGTACTATGAGCATTTCTTTCAGCAATCTGTAGTCTCATTTTCATCTTAGTTTCAGATTTCAGTTTGGGGCATATGCAGTTTTGGGTTTTTCAGCATATGTAGGTTACAAGTTAGAGTTGGAAAGTTGAGTTTGGGAGCAGCCCAATGGATCGACACATGTTCTACTATTCTTTGCTACCTCATAGGGAGGATAGCATCCCTGTTGGAGCCATCTGTTAGCACCATGATTTTCATAGCCAAGTTTATAGGTTAGTCAACAATTTGCAAAGTCATGCATGTTAGCACCCATATTGTTTTTATGAATGGGTCATTTTCAAAAGGAAGCTTATCATTTATTTGTTACATTTCCATTTTCAACTGCGCAATTTAAAATTCTCTATGCACTGCACAAAGCACTTCACCATGCAAAGGATTTTGTCATGCAATGAATTTATGTCACGTAATGGATTCTGTCGTGCAGGGGATTTCGTCATGCAGTGGATTTCGTCGCGCAGTGGATGTTGTTGCGCATAGGATGTTATCGCGTAGTGGGCTTCATCACGCATAGGATTTTATCGCGTAGTGGATTCTGTCGTGCATGGGATGTTTTCACGCAGTGGATTCTGTCGCGCAATGGATTTTTCCTGCACACAGGCTATAGGTCGTACTGTGCAAATTATTGGTTTAGTGGTCAACGTCAAGATCCATTTCTGACCAACTGCAGAGGAATTTTGAAAATCCCTGAGATTTGTTTGTTGAGGACAAGCGAAATAATAAAAACCTCTCTCAAATTTTCAAAATATGTCACGGATTGGGAGATTCGAAGGAATCATTGAACCCTATTTTTCAGTTTTCATGATTTCCTGTCTGAGACATGTTTTTGCGACACATGTTACGACCAACTGGAGATGAATTTCAATAACCTGAGAGAGGTTTGTATTCATAACGATCTTAAATACAAAAAACTCTCTCAGTTTCTAAAAATAGTGTTTAATCAGTGATATATGATGTCATATTTAATGCCTATTTTCCCAGTTCATTGCACAGTCCGCTGTATTTTTTGTTGTAGGTTACTGTTGCGTAGAAGACTTGCTATGCAGGGGTGACAGAGTGCCCAGTAGTGAAAATTATGACTTATCACAATCATAGGGTCAAATTTTGATCATGATAAATGAATTTAAAGAATATCGCGGTTACGATTATGATTTGGAAAAGTTGGGTTTTCTATTTTTAGTGAATCCATTGAATTTATTGTTCTCTTTCAAAGAAAATAGATCCATGATTCCAGGAGGAAGTATTTCGACCCTAGAAGCCAAGGGTGACATGAGTTTTCTATATATGGGGATCATTTTCATGTAAACAGTGTTGGTTGGAAATATTGAGAAAACAACAGCTATTGTATGTAATCTGAGTTTTTGACCGAAATTTAATGCAAAGGTCATGTGATTTGATGAAAAGATTCTAGTTGTGATAGTTGGATGTATTGTGTCTCTTTATTTGCATCTCTGTTTCCCATTACCTTTTATTTCATATCTCATACTCTCTATTTCAAAATGAATTTTCGAACCTGTGGATTCATTGTACAACGCCCCTTGTTCGAGCCACTTAGACAAAACATTTTCCTCTCAAGCTAACTCTGAATTCCTCCACAACGGTGCTCTTGAGTTACTTTCTGTAATTTTCTCCCGCCACACTTTAAGGTTTACACTGAAGGTTGTTACTCGCCTAGCCTTCTCCTCTCAAATCCAGTCACTGAGTCATTTGTTCTGTCTCTTCCTCAGATCAACCCCATAGCCCACGTTTTACTTTTCTGTGCCAATATAACCAGAAACCTTTTTTACCATCAGTGTTGAATCTAGTCATTGTTTTGAAAGTCATATCCTACACGAAGACCATGCCATTTCTGAGAGAGCCTTCTCCAGATCCGAAAGGCTATTTTCGAGTCTCAAAGTTGGTTGAAAATTTTACCTTTGTCATCTGTTTATCATCCAAATAGATTTAGGGAGTGCTAACATTTTGGCGCCGTTGCCGGGGACAAAATTGAAAAAATTTCCCTGGGAAAAAACCGACATGGTTGATTTCTAAGGTATAAGAGAAACAGTCACTTAAGCACATATTGGTTTTATTCCTGCTCTGGTGACTCAACACATCAAAAAATCATTTTGGTGAAAATGTTTATGGCTACTTTAGAGGGGAAAGAAAGATTATGGTATGAAGGTTTAAAACTAGGCAACTTATACTCTCTTAAATATTTCCATATAACATTCTTTAAGGATTATAGAGAATCTAATCCTTCATTCTTGGTGTTTGAAGATTGGTGTGAGTTTTGTGAACATTTCATCAAGTAACTTGAAAACGTTTTTGGTGATGAAGGGTGTATGAATGATGAAATCATAGAATCCCTTTATGAATATTCAGCCCAAAAACAAATAGGAGCCCCTCCTTTGGTTGAAGATGAATTTGACCAAGAAATTGTTGTTAAACGTCATTTTCCTTCTCCTGAACTTGATGAAGATATTCAACAAGATTTCCAGTTAGACAAAGTGTTTCAAAGTTGTCTTTCTTTCCCTATGAATGATGTGGTTTTTCAAATTCTAAGTGGCCTAGGAATGGATGAGGATTCTGAAACTGCATCTATGGAAACTTCAAGCAATGAACAAACAATTGACATAGAGCTTCAGGATAGCAACAAAACAACGTATGCCAATTTTCAATCAGAAATACAGAAAGATAATGAAGAGGAAGTGGTTTTATTTGATTCATTTGAAAATCATGGTTTTGAGAATGTATCCATGGGAACACTAGATTGTGAAATAGTGAATGATGATATCTTTTCACATTTTCAAGAAGATTATGAGCAAAAACTTATTTCCCTTCACTCACTTAAAATTCAAAATGACAATCCTCAAACAAATTTCTAGAAGTTTAATGAAACCAAATCAGAATTGTTTGATGAACAAGAGGATAGTCTTGATGCACATGATATGGTTGTCATATTTGAATATGTTCAAGAATATATGAATTTGTTTGTCGAGATGCATGGAAAAGTAGACAAAGCTATTGCTTCCATTTCATTTGAAAATGTTCTTAGAACTGAAGAGATAGAGCAAGAGCAACAAACACTTATGAGAGAGGCTTGTCTTTTTGTTTTTGCTCATCAAGAAGAAATGATTTTTCATGGTTTTCAAGATCTTGTGGCCATACTATTACATTATTCAGTGAAGGAGGAATTGTTTTCATTCATAAGCTCAGGTTTTGGATTCAACCTTTGCTTTCAGCTGCTATCTTTCACATTTTTCTGCTTGTTTAAGAAAGATGTGAGCGGAGAAAAATCGGGAAGCCAAGTGTTGTCATGGATGCATTGGCATTATGATTTCACTTGAATGGTTGTTCATTTCAAAAGTTAGGGTAGTTAGGAGTGTGCGAATAAGCTTAGTATTACAAGCATTTATTTCAACAATCTGCAGTTTCATTTTCATCTTAGTTTCAGATTTCAGTTTGGGGCATATGCAGTTTTGTCTTTCTCAGCAGATGTAGGTTACAAGTTGCAGTTGGAAAGTTGAGTTTGGGATTGGCACCTAGTCTACTTATCTTTCCTACCTCATAGGGAGGATATCATCCCCGTTGGATCCAGCTGTTAGAACTATGATTTTCATAGCCAAGTTTATAGGTTTGTCAGCAATTTGCAAAGTCATGCATGTTAGCACCCATATTGTTTTTATGTCTGGGTCATTTTCAAAAGGAAGCTTATCATTTATTTGTTCCATTTCCATTTTCAACTATGCTCTAGAAAATTCTCTACGTGTTGCACAGAGCACTTCACCGCACAAAGGATTCTTTCATGCAATGAATTTATGTCGTGCACTGGACTTTGTCACACATAGGATTTTATCATGCAGGGGATTTCGTCGCGCAATGGATTTCGTCGTGCAGTGGATGTTGTCTCGCATAGGATGTTATCACGTAGTGGATTTCATCATGCATAGGATATTATCGCGCAAGCAATTCTGTCACGCATGGGATGTTGTTGTGCAGTGGATTTTGTCGCATAATGGATTTTTCCTGCACATAGGCTACAAGTCGCACTATGCAAATTACTTGTTTAGTGGTCAACTTCAAGATCAATATCTCACCAACTAGAGAGGAATTTTGAAAATCCCTGAGATTTTTTTGTCGAGGAAAATCCAAATAATAAAAACTTCTCTCGGATTTTTAAAATATGTCACGGATTGGGAGATTCGAAGGAATCTTTGAACCCTATTTTTTAGTTTTCATGATTTCTTTTTCGAGACATGTTTTTGCGACACGTATTTCGGCTAGCTGGAGACGAATTTCACGAAACCGAGAGAGGTTTGTATTTATAACAATCTTAACTACGAAAACCTCTCCCAGGTTATAAAAATATTTGTTTATCAGTGATATAGGATGTCATATTTAACGCCTATTTTCCCAGTTCGCTGCGCAGTCTGCTGCATTTTTTGTTGTAGGTTACTGTTGCATAGAAAACTTGCTGTGCAGGGGTGACAAAGTGTCCAACGGTGAAAATTATGAATTATCACAACCATAGGGTCTATTTTTTATCATGATCAATGATTGTAAAGAATATTTCGATTACGATTATGAATTGGAAAAGTCGGGTTTTCTAGTTTTAGTGAATCCGTTGAATTTATTGTTCTCTTTCAAAGAAAATGGATTCATGATTCCAGGAGGAAGTATTTTGACCCTAGAAGCCAAGGGTGACATGTTTTTTCTATATATGGGTATCATTTTCATGTAAACAGGGTTGGTTGGCAATTTTCAGAAAATGACTGCTATTGTGTGTAATCTGAGTTTTTGACTGAAATTTAATGCAAATGTCCTATGAGTTGATGAAAAGATTATAGTTGTGATAGTCGAATGTATTGTGTCTCTTTCTTTGCGTTTGTGTTTCCTGTTACCTTTTATTTCATATCTCATACTGTCTATTTCGGAACGAATTTTCTAACCTGTGGATTCGTTGTACAACGCCCCTTGTTCGCGCCACTTATACAAAACATTTTCCTCTCAAGCTAACTCTGAATTCGTCCACATCGATGCTCTTGAGTTACTTTCTGTGTTTTTCTCCCACCACACTTTACGGTTTACACTAAAGGTTGTTTATTGCCTAGCCTTCTCCTCTCTAATCCAGTCACTGAGTGATTTGTTTTGTCTCTTCCTTAGATCGACCCCATAGCCAAAGTTTTAATTTTCTGCACCAATATAACCAGAAACCTTTTTTATTGTCGGTGTTAAATATAGCCATTTTTTTCAAATTCATATCCTACATAGAGACCACGCCATTTCTGAGAGAGCCCTCTCAAGATCCTAAAGGCTAGTTTCAGGTCTCAAAGTTGGTTGAAAATGTTACCTTCGTTGTTTGTTTATCAACCAAATAGATTTACGGAGTGCTAACAAGACCCATTCACTAGTGCTCACTATGTGGGTTCGATGCATGAAATTTGTGGTGGTTGAATTTGAAGTTCCATGATATTTCAAGAGAGTTCCAACAAAGATTCTACAGATGGAAACAACAACATTTGACAAATATGAGACGCCCCATTATGAATGTTGTTTCAAACATGGACGATCTCAAAGATTATGTGGCTGGGAAATCAGACATATTCCTTGAGTCCTGAAACCCTCCCATACCATCAAGGCATGTGTCTAGTCTAACCATGTCAAATTTCAACACATACATGCACAGTTTGAATAAATTTCAACGTTGGCCCCATTCATTGCTCACTATGCGGGGTCGGTGGAAGAAATTTCACTATGCTCATTCACCTTCAAGGCAGGCCCAATTCACTATGATCAATATTATTCATCCATTATATTGAACGTTGATGCAAACATGGATGATCTCAAATATTATGCAGGGACATCAAACATCCTTAAGTATTGAAACCCTCCCATACCTTCAAGGAAACTATCTAGTTTAACGATGTCAAATTTTGATGCATACAGGAATAGATTGAAAACATTTTAATGTTGGGCCCATTCACTCCTCATTGTTCAAGGTTGGTGGAATAAATTTTTGACGGGTGTATTTGAAGTTCCATGAAAAATTTCAAGATAGTTTTGACAATGATTCTATAGAAGGGAATGATGAATGATGACAATGAGAGGTGCAACATGATGAACATTGATGCAAATGTGGATGATCTCAAAGATTATGTGTGTACATCATACATCCTTGAGTATTGAAACCCTCCCATACCGTCAAGCCATGTGGCTATTCTAACCATGTCGAATTTCGACGCATACATGAACATATTGAAGAAATTTCAATGTTGGCCCCATTAAATAGTGCTCACTATGTGGGGTTGGTGCATGACATTTGTGGTGGTTGAATTGGAAGTTACATGACATTTCAAGAGATTTCCAACAAAGATTCTACAGATGGAAACAATGACATTTGACAAATATGAGACGCCTCATTATGAACGTTGTTTCAAACATGGACGATCTCAAAGATTATGTGGTCGGGACATCAAACATCCTTGAGTCTTGAAACCATCCCATATCTTCAAGGATGTGTCTAGTCTAATCATGTCAAATTTCGATGCATACAGGCACATATTGAAGAAATTTCAACATTGGCCCCATTCACTAGTGCTTACATGGATGATCTTGTAATAAATATGACATTTATAACTAAGTATGGGGAAGGTTGAATTCTATATAACTATAATATGGGGAGGGTTTCTTGACTTCTATACTTGATTGTTTGGGGAAGGTTGTGTTTCTCTTTATGTTCATATATTTGAAGATATGATTATAACATTTAGAGTATTCAGGACACTCTTGGGATTACTTTTGAAATATAGATAAAGGGGGATCAAATTAGTATGGTAATAAAACACTATGGATCAAATAAAAGAGCATGGTTTTTTGATAATTTAAATCATTGGATTGATAGTAGAGAGGGTGATGAAAAATTGAGGTTTATGAAACTAGTCCACTAATTGGAGGAAAAATATATCTCCAAAATATATGCTCCAAGTCAAAAACTACAATATAATTGTATTCTAATAAGAAAATCCTAACAACATGCATTTTTTTTATAATTGTGCGTGATTATATACCATTGAATGAAGATGAGATTTTAAAGCTTTAACCCCTGAGTAATTACACAGAGGAGGCTTAAATGTAATAAAATTAATGGTTTTTTTCGTATAACTATGGGTGATATAACATAAGCCCTATTCTAAAAAAGTAACAACAATTGGAACCTACAAATAAGAATGGGTAATTTCTACCATTAAAATCCCCCTCCAATACTACTTAGACTAAGGACTAAACATAATATGAAATCATTAATTTAACCAGAAACCCAAATTGAAGGCATTGGTTGTGCTCTACATTACTAGAATCAATTATTTTAGATGAAAAAGACTAAATCACTAACCCACTATTTTCTGATTGTGAGGCCTAATAAGACAATGGTTGGAAGACTTGACACCCCCAAATCTCTTCAAAATGATTCTATTTTAGGTGTTTATATTGATGAGAGTATAAACTATGAATAAATCACTCACCTAGTTAATCTAGTTGGTGAAATTGTGACCATTAAACCCCCGAATCAAAAATATCGAGGTGAGTTTTAAGCTCTATTAAGAGATCATCTAGACAATGTCTTGAACCAAGCTAGTTGTTGTATTAAGTGATAATTACTAAATAAAAAAAAAATCACAAGGACTACCATATATTCATTTATCATGGATATTTAAATATGATTATTTAAATCTTCACACACCAAGTTTTTTACTAATATCCCTAAAAAGAGACCACCGAGATTGTTATTAAATGGTCAAGAGACCACAATGACTTTCATTAAATGATTAAGATACCATGAAGACCATTTCATTAAATGATCAAGAATCTATTTTTTTCTTCGTTTCTTAGGGCTACTATTTCCTACACCATTCAATTATTTTGCAAACATCCCTTTGGTTATTGACATGACACAAGGGAGGGTTGGGCCTCATTACAATGTTCTTTGTTGTGAAATTGAAATTATCAAATAAACTAATTATAACAAAAGGTTCAATTTCAAGTTTGGAAACCCTTCTAAAACACGAGATTGATGACGCACTATAGTTTACCTATTTGATTCTAAGAGCATTTTACCAAAAGGGATCAATGGTCCACCATTGTTTTCCTATTTTCTTTTCATATCATTTCCTATTGTTTTCCTATTTTCCTCACTTCATCATAATTTAATTTAGATGTTCCATTTCTTGTTGAAGCTGCTCAATTTAGTTTGTAGGCAACTTGATCAATTGTAAGCGATTCAATTGGTTTAACCGACTTGCATTGCAAGTTTAGGAAAATAACATTTTGAAGCCTCCATAGATATGAGTTACCCTTCTATGGTCTAATTTAAATTATACACAACTCAGAGTCGCATCCCTCCTTAATTCTAGTTTGTTGTCCATCTTGATAGTGAATAATTAATGCTTGTGAAGCACGATCTCTTATGCAAATATAGAAGAATTAATGTTCTTTGTGAGCTTATTTTGTTTAGATAAGAAACATGATAATTAATGAATGTGCCTTCCTTTTCACTAAAACTTTTCACAAGATAAGATGTTTTTTTCCTGAGGGACTATGTTGGAGAGAAAGGGAATTCCTTTTTTGTTGTTGTGAAGGATGGGAAGGAATATTTCTTGTTGGTTAAAGGTTCATTGTCAACCCTAGAGGAGATTCCTGCATTGTGATAAATTAAGGTAGATGTCTAGTATAGTTATTTTATAAGCATTGTGGGATGGGCTATGTGTGAGAACTAGAAACAATAGCTATACCTTTTCCCTTGTGGTCCCACAACCTTGGCTTGGCGGTGGAATCTACAATAAATGCCTATGTCTAGGCAGAAAATCGCTTGTTTGTAGCCAGTTGGAGGTTAAGTTTCCAAAAATGATTATTTAATATTAATACATGTTGCTTTTTATGTTATGTAATCCACTGGTGGTAAAATGAATGCAATTGGAATTTATATACATGCGGAATTAAGACATGAATTTGCATAATCACAATGAATTTCTGAGAATAAATGATGCATTTGCAATTGGGTGAATGCTTGGCATGCAAATGTGTAAATGAAATTGATGCATTACCTATTTATTTAACTATTTTTAAACTTCCATATGTTGTTGAAACATGTTGTTGAAAGACTTTTGTTAATAATGTGGGTGAATTAAGTAGAATTTTTTTAATAATTAAAATTTGGGCATGAATGGTTTTTATGTCTCTATATAAAATGAACATTTTGTTATCCATGATCTCTAGGGATATATTTTAAATTTACTTTTGTATTGATTCATCCTTAGAATTCATATTTAAAGTTATGCATTTCCCTCAAAATCCAAATTTGAGTGCAATGTTGCAAGCTTGTTGGATAAAATTGAAGAAATTTGTTGATGGGTGCCCCAACGACCAAGGGAGGTGGGTTTGGGCATGCCGCATATAGTCTTTCACTTTCATATAATATAATACAAATATCAAAACAATAAAAACAAAATAATATAATTATAACATTAAACAAAACAAAACAAAACATGATATAAAACAACAAAACAAAAACCCCGCACATACTCATTCCATAGATAAGGAGCTCTTGAAATCTCAATTACTGTTGAAATTTGGATGTTTCTTAGTGGTTGTTTCTAAGGATAACCATCCATTTTCATATAATCTTGCTTCCTTTGAGACCCTCCCAGTTCCAAATTTAGAGCTACAGCTTGAGGAAAGGTATTACAATGAGTTGGAGGAGGCCGAGAGATAGAGAAAACCCCATAAGCTTTCTTCCTTTGAGACACTCCCAGTTCCGAATTTAGAGATACATCCTGAGGAAAGGTATTACAATGATTTGGAGGAGCTTGAGAGACAGAGAAAACCCCGTGACAGCGGTGTCTAGATACAGAGAAGACCTGACAACTCCCCACAACTATAGAGGAGGCTCTATCCGACCATTATTCCATAATGACTGCATCGTGGAGTGGATACATTTGAGCTTCGGACATGCCGCCAAAAATGGTAGTTTCTTTCTATCAGTTTCACGCTTTTTTAGCCTCTTAGAATGGTTTTTAGTCTCTTAGAAGGGTTTTTATAAGATCCCTATATGACTTTCCCTTCCTTTATGTCTCTTGATTGAGTTTTACCTTTCATTTTTCATATGTAATTGCACAATGAAAACTAGGTAATGATTGTTTGGTACCCTAACATGTCTCCCTTAGTGATTTATGGGATTCCTCAATTTTTTCCTCCAAGCCATGACCAAACTAAATCTTGGTTCCATCAATCAACCATCCCTCTATCTCAATCCTTTAGTTCCTTAGATCTTGGAACTCTTGCAAGTATTACCTAAAACTTTCCTAAAACTTACACTTCAACCATTCAAACAAGCCACGAAAAAATCATGAGCAAACAAACAAGACAAGAACATGTCATTAATTCAATATTGAGTTTGAGCAGTTACACCATTTTCCATTGTTTAACAATAGGCCTGGTGTTATTATTTGTACATGGGGAAGCTTTCCATATTTGATAGAATGTAAGTTCTTAGCTAGACATTTCTCAATAATGAATTTATATGAGATAGAGTACTATTTGAAAAATATATATGACTCCTTAGGATGTGGTGCATCCTTTATTAAAAAACTCATAGAGTTTGTTTTTGTCCGAGAAAATGTGCATGTGAATGAATTCATCATTTACTAATTAAATCATTTTTTAATTCATTTTCCTCCTATCCCAAGGTCACAAAGGTCCCTACATGTGTGCTAAATCGCCTTGATTTTGATTTTGAGTTAGCAAAAGTCAGGGATAAAATGTACATTGATGCTTATTAGGTACCCACATTCTCATTACGATTTGGAAATACTTGCAACATTAAAATATATCACAAATAGAACTACTAGCCACTGGAAAACATAAATATATCTCTAGGCTAGTGATGGAACCATTTGAGTTCTTTTCCTTCAAGAAAATTTGGAAACAACATCAAAACTACAACATCTTCAATCATGAAATCTACACGATCTAATACAAAGAAATAAACATTTGTCATAGGGTCTTGGCCCCTTGACCTAATATAGTTGGGTAAATGACACAAAGAAAACAACTAGTTTCTTTAAGGCCATTAAATAAACTATCAGATAGAGCATTTTGTAGCTTAATAGGAGAGTGTTTACAACACCATGAAGTGACTATAGAATAGAGAATATAATAGTGTAATAGAAGGATTCCCTCAAATATGTGAAAGATACTAAAAAATATAGACTTCAATAGCATAAAGAAAGAGTGATTTCACCACCACAAAGAAATTGTGTAATAGTGACTTGTTTATCATAATAGAAGTGGGTTCCCACACCAATAAATTGTCTCCTAATCATGCATGCAATTTTTTACCGCACCATGTATAATTTCCCTAAGTAAGTAAGTGATATTTTTAGCGATATCCACATAATGTGAACCAACAAATTGAGCCACAACAAATCCCCCATAGAACTATATGTGTTGTAAAACTAGACTATTGCAAAAGAGTATTGCTATGCTCATTAATTGACTTATCTACAAAACAATGTTGGTATAAGTAGTACAAATGCAAGTGTTTTCTAGAAAGGTTATATAAATGAAGGCATGCCATGAATCTCTCATTAAATCAAGGAAGGAAAAAAAATCTAAGATTAATTTCCTATGTGTATGAAAGCACTAAAGAAAATAATTCATGCAAGGTAAAAATGACACTAAAGAAAGTGTGTTGAAGTAAGAAAGTGAATTTTCATATGAACCAAAATGTATAGATAGTTTCAGATCACATAATTTGATAGATACATGAATGAAAAAAAACTAAACGTGTTTTTCCACCCTATCTTTGAATTTTGAGATGCAATATTGGGTGATAAAACTATTTCATGTGATGGGAAATAGCTTAAGGTAGAATTGGGCCTCCTCAATTAGGGATATAAGTTAAGTTAGAGTGGTTACAAAATATTGCAAACTAAGATCACTTTAAATAGGCTACACACTAAGAAAATCACTTTAAATAAGCTACAAACTAAGAACATCACTTTATTTGTTCAACACATGTGTTACACATGTGATAATGTTCTATTCTATGATATACATTTATTTTCTTTAAATAGTGATAGTTCCAAGTAGAAGGGTGGCACTAAGGTGTCTTCTTAACATGGGCAAGAAACTGTGTTTATCCTAAAGTAAATCCTCCATTGAAATCTGTTGTTTTCATTCTCCAAGAAAATTGTGTTACCTAGTGGATTTGGTGTCCATAATGTCAATTTGAAGATATCAATTCCTTCAAGCAAATTCATCTCCCAAGTTCATTTCCACAAAAATCTTAGCCATCGAGGTCTTGTCTAGGAAGCATGTTTTCTCATCAATATCCAACATCAATCAAACTAGGAGGTCATCCATCAAACTGTGTGACACATGCCTCCAAATGCGCAAACAAGTTGCCACTCCAATATTTGTAACGTGGCATGGCTTGAGAGGTCCATGTGCATGAAGAAATCCCCAAACTGCCTATGCCATTTTGACCAATGCCTTGAGAGTTGTAAGATTGCATCGAGAGTTTTGAATGAACTCAGGTGTTGTGAAGATACCTTGGGAGTTGTGAAGATACGAATCAAGTGTTCATATTTTTGACAAGGGTAGTGTTTTTGTTGATTTAAAGTTCCACCTGTCTTGTTCATTTTTTTCAGAAATACCATGATTTGGGTTGTCTTTAAATTGTCCAAAAACTCTTAGGGTAAAGTTACATGAGAAAAATTCCCAACATAATAGGATACTAGAAAGAGTAACACTATGGTAATCATTATGAGCTTACTGTGATACTAATATGATACTAGTAATGAACTAGTGTTACATCTTGATTGACTGTCTGTTTATGTCATTAATGGTTTTATAGGACGTACAAGTAAATAGGTATTTTTCAGATATATCTTCATTGAGTGAGGGAATTTCAGGTAGAATAGAGGAAAGTGAGACATCTAGTGGGTCTAACAGGCTGATATCAACTAGGGGTGAGTGTTGGATTACTGAGAGGGGGGCGGGGGGAGGGGGGGTGAATCAGTAATAGAGGAATTATAATCCTTTTTAACCAAATAATCCAAGTGTTATATAAATGTATAATTACCATCCAATAATGAGCAATGAACAAATGAACAATCATACACATACACAGTACACCATTGTTTTGGGTGGAAACCCAAAGTGGGAGAAAACCATGAAATGCTTTTTATTATATTTCTTGAAGAATTACATTAATTGGAAGCACCAACTTCAATTGTTTTCCATCTACAACTGGAAGGAGCCTCCAAATTCCTAGTTTCTTGAGATACAACCTGAGGGAATCTCTAACTCCCCAATTCTCTGGCTACAACTAGAAGGAGGCTACAACCCCCTATGTTCTCCAGCTACAACCAGAAGATGGCTACAAATACCTGAACTTGCTCCATCCAATCACCTTGAAGTAGAAGTAGAATGATGGAACCATTGTCACACTATCACTGTGAGATATACCGTTGTAAACCTGAACCATGCATCAACCATGCATCAACCTGTACCTCAACCTGTAATCAACCTATACCATAAACAAGTGCATCAACCATGCACCAACCTGTACCAAACAATATATAATCAAATTGTATCATAAACAAGTGAATCTAACCATGTACCAAGTATGTACCAATCACGTGTCACCTACTCATCAACTATGACTCATCAATATATACCAACATCATTAACTATACACCTCATGTATGTGCCAACTCATCATCTACTTGTCTCAATCATGTACCCAACATGTACCTTAACCAAAATCCCTCATCAAATTCATCATCCAAATATAATTTGTAACTCTGTAATAGACCTGGTGTATATAATCACATACCTGCAAACCTTCCTTAACTTTAACAACAAGAAACTTACTGAATTCTGGCTTATTCTAGAGAGCGACCTTGTAGAGCATGCCCTGCATGGAATATTTGTTGAAACGATTTGAAAATGTTACAAAACATACTACATACTGTACTCTAACCAACACAATTAGTCTTACTTAATTTGGATATTTTATGAAGAAGTTATGACATTTTTTCCCAAAACACCTTAGAAAGCATCATCAAAAGAATTTATCCTCCCTTGAATTCTGACCTTCTTTTCTTCACCTTCCTTATGAAATTCGGATAATATATCCTTTGGTTACCTCAAACACCTATATATATTCAATATTCTCAATTGTGGTCTAAAATTAGAGAGCCTTACCTCTTATTTATACTCTCCAAGTAGCTTCCTTAAAAACATCTTCTAGGTCACTTTGCCCACTTTCCTTATTTTAGGGTTAAACCACTTCTAATTTCTCCATTAAATTTATTATTTAAATAATTTATTTTGTATTCACTTTGAATTATAGTAAAATAATCACTTCACTTTTTTATTTACCTTCTAAATTATCTTAAACCACTTTGACTACTTTGACCTTTTGGGGCTTCTAGATGACATATGAGGGTCCTCCAACTTCGTAAGGCCATAACTCTCAAACCGTGAGGAGTTATGTGACGTTCCACATACCACCATAAATGGAATGATATGTAATATCCATATAGAATAGTATTACCTACAAATATATCAAAAATCATACCATTATACATCAAACAAACTTGGGTCCATTGCCCAAACCTGGGTTCTCCAACTTCTCATGGCCAAAACTCTCTAACTGTGAGGAGTTATGTGACGTTCCACATACCACCGGAAATGGAATGACAAGAAATATCCATATAGGATAGTTTCACTAAAAAATTCACTGACCTTCATCTCATTATTCCACAAATAAGAATGGGTTCTCTAACCATACTTCTAGGATAACTCAACCCGCAAAGCGTCTTCCCGTGAGGGATTTCACCATAAGGGGACCACTTTGGATTTCATACATTTGTACTTATTATCAACCATGAAAAGACAATAATGATTCATCTTTACATCAAACAAACTTAGGTCCATTACCCATACCTTTGTGCTACTGGGATTTCTTCAAGGATTGACATCAATGACAACCAACCTTAATCAACAATCTCCCCCTTTGGCATTGATGGAAACAATCTGATGAAAAACTAAGACATATAAGACATATAAGATAAGCATTCAAAAGCATTAATTTTGGCATAGAAATAAATCTGAGTCTTTGGCTAAGATACTCAAAGGATTCCCGTGAAAATGGTTTTGTAAAGATGTCTGCCACTTGTTCTTTTGTGCCCACATACTCAACTCTGATGTTATTTTCTGCAACCTGCTCTCGTAGAAAGTGATACTTGATTGGAATGTGCTTCGTCTTGGAGTGCATCTCCGGGTTCTTTGAGATACTGATGGTTCTTGTATTATCACAATAGATTGGAATGTATCATCATACTCAACCTATATATCTGTCATAGTTTGTTTCATCCAAAGAACCTGTGTACAACATGATGTTGTTGCAATATACTCTGCATCAGATATAGATAAAGATATTTATGATTGTGTATTGCTTGTCCATGATACTAAACACTCACCCAAGTAGAACGATGCTCCACTGGTGCTTTGTCGGTCATCAATACAACATGCCCAATCTACATCTGTGTAGGAAATAAGTGATCGATCCTTTCCTTTTAGATACCATAATCCAAACTCTTATGTTCCTTTGAGATATTTGAAAATCCTCTTCATTGCTAATACATGTGATTCCTTTGGTGTTGCTTGAAATCGTGCCACCTGTCCAACTACCTGCATTACATCTGGTCTGGATGTTGTCACATATAGTAGGCTACCAATCATTGACCTACATCGCCTCTGATATGTAGACTTTGAATCATCATATTTGCTCAACTTGCAATTGGTTTGCATGGGAGTGATAAATGGTTTGCAATCTTCCATTCCGAAACTCTTTAACATTTCTATCACATACTTGGTTTGAGAAATAAAAATTCCTTAGTTTCTTTCATGTATCTGAAGTCCCAGAAAGAAGGATAGTTCTCCAGGTAGAGACATTTCAAATTCATTATGCATATCCTTTGCAAATTTTTGTCTTAACCTGTCATCATCACTACCAAAAATAATATCATAAACATAAACTTCAATTAATAAAATATTGCCTTGACTTACCTTGATGTAGAGGTTGTTTTTTTCACTTCCTTTTCTGAACCCTGACTATTGTAAATACTTATCCAGTCTAGAGCACCATGCTCCAGGAGCCTGTTTTAGAACATACAATGCCTTCTTTAATTTACACACATAATATGTGTTCTCTGACAACTGAAATAATTTTGGTTGTTCAATGTAGACTTCTTCTTCAAGTTCCCCATTCAGAAAAGATGATTTTACGTCCATCTGATACACTTTAATATTTTTGGAGCATGCATAAGATACAAGCAAACAAATTGCCTCCATTTTGGAAACTGGGGCAAATGTCTCTTCAAAGTCGATTCCTTCAATATGTGCATATCCTTTACATACCAATCTATCTTTGTTCCTTGTAACCTGTCCATCTTCATTCAATTTATTTCTGAAAACCCATTTTGTGTCAATCACATTATTATTCTTTGGTCTTGGAACCAATTCCTAAGTGTCATTTTTCTCTATTTGATCCAATTATTCATCCATGGCCTTATTCCAAAACTCATCCTTTCTGGATTCTTCAAAACAGTTTGGTTCAATTGTAGATAAGAGTGCTAGGTGTGTTTGTTCTGGTCAACGGATTCTTCTTCTAGTCTCAACTCTTGCATCTGTGTTTCCAATAATCTGATCTGAAGGATGATTCTTCTGTACTCGTCTACTAGGTGTATTTGGAGACACTTGTTGAACTTGCTCTTTTGTTTCTGTTAGATTCTCTTCATCTTCCTCTTCTACTTCTTTTTCACCTTCTTCTTCTTCTTCTAAAGGTTGTTCCATTGATTCATTTTCTTCTTCCTTTGATTCTGGTCTGCCTGTTTCATCAATTGTTATGTTGATTCTTTCCACAACTTTGTTCAATCTCAGATTATAACACTTGTATGATTTCCTTGAAATTGAGTAACCAACAAGTACTCCTTTGTCCACACAAGAGTCAAACTTTCCCATTCTTCCATCTTCTCTTTTGATGTAGCATTTGCTTCCAAAAACTCTGAAGTGCTTCACATTTGTTGGTCTTCCTTTCCATAGCTCGTAGGGAGTTTTTTTAGTGTTGTTTCTGAGCATTACTCTATTTTGAATGTGAAATGTTGTATTCATTGCCTGTGTCCAAAATATATATGTCAATTTGGAATCCATTAGCATTGTTCGAGCCATTTCCTATATTGTCTTGTTCTTTCTTTCAACAACTCCATTCTATTGAGGTGTCCTAGCAACGTAGAATTTCCTTTTTATTCCATGAATGTTGCAGTAGTCCATAAGTTATTTTGAAGTGAACTCTCCTCCATTATCAGATCTCAAGCATTTAAGTTTTGAATCCATTTCATGTTCAAGCATTTCCCTGTAGATATTAAAGTTTTCAAAAGCTTCTGACTTATTCTTGAGAAATCAAACTGCATTCATTCTTGTATAATCATCAACTAATAACATAAAGTATTTCTCACCTTTTAAACCCTTTTTTGTAGTTGGTCCAACTAGATCAGTGTGCACAATTTCTAGTGGTATTGTCGTTGAATATTTTTTTTATTTGAACCTGGTCTTTGTTTTCTTTCCTTATTGACAATGCTTGCATAAAGTGTTGGTTGGTTTCGTGATCTGGGGAATTTCTCTGATTTCTTCTCTTTTGTTGACTTTGACAAGGTTATCAAAATGTATGTGACCCATTCTTTTGTGCCATAGCCAACTTTCATCTTCCTTTCCTAGACAATACTTTTTATTTCCAATTTCACTTAACACATATATGTTTCTTGAAGTTCTTGCAGCTATAGCAATCAATTTTCCTGAACCTTATTTTCTTATCTCTCACTTTTATGAATCGAAAGTAACTTTATGAAATTGGTCACACATTTGAATCACACTTAGAAGATTATGTTTCATATCTTCTACTAGTAGAACATTTTCTGCCTTTGTATTCCTGTTCCCAATTCTGACTGTGCCTTTTCCAATGATTTGAGCTGAATCATCATTTCCAAAGGAAATTGATCCATCTATTTCTTTTCTTAATGTAAGAAACTTGTCTCTATCACCTATCATGTGTTTTGAACAACCACTATCAACATACCAACCATGTTTCTTCTACTTGTCTTGTAGAGCGAGTGTGCATTCTTCATTGCTATAATGATTCCTCTTTCTTATCTATGTCCTTTTCTGAGGTTCCTATCTATGACTATTGTTATTCTGTTGCGGTTCTCTAGGAGGGACTGTCATTCTACAATCTTTGGCAATTTGTCCAAAGTTGTTACATTTGTAACATTCCACTTCAGTGATCAAAGATTCAAATCAGTTGTAACTTCTTCTCTGTGTTTCACTAGGCCTTCTTGGATAACCCTTTTGTCTATGAGTTTCAAAGTTGTTTATGTTCTTATTGTTAGCTCTGAAGTTCACAGCTTTATGTCTAAAATTATTACATGCATAACATCAACCAAAAAATATAGTTTGATACCTGGGAGTTGAAGATCTTCTAAAAGGAGGTGCTCTTATGAATCCTTCTTCTTCTTGGGGCCTATATGTCTATTGTTGATTCTGAAATCTGAATCTTCTTGGTGGAGGAGTGTCCCTATAATCTTTCTTGTATATCTTCATATCCCCTTTGATTGTTTCTGCATAGATTTTTAGATATGTTTATTTCTCTATTGTTTTTGAGCTTGATCCATTTTCTGTCTGATTGTATCCAAGTCCAGACTTGTCAAGATGAGATTTTTTACTGTTGATAATGTCATCCAATTTTTTTTATCTATTCTGCATATTTTTCTTTTGAATATCCTTTCTTAATGTGACAATCTCTGCTTCCAAATTTCCAATGTTCCTGTCCTTTTCTTCTAGTTGTTCTTTGAGTGCTTCTTCAATTATTTTATCTTCTTCTATTTGAACCTTCAAATTTGTGATCAATTTTTCTAGTTCTTGAGTATCTTCTTTCTTGTCTAGTTTTGCTTGTAGTTTCTTGTTTTTCTTCTTTTATCTTCTAATAACTTCTATGGCACACATAAATTCTTCTCAATAGTCAACTTCTGCCTCTTCAATTTCTTCTTCGACTTCTTCATATTCTTCTTAGGGTTCTTCATATTCGTCTTCAGAGTCTCGTTTATCAGAGTCTTCTACTACCATGAATAGAACTCTTCCTGTCTCATTGTCACTGACTTCATCTTCATCTGATGATGATATGTATTCTTTGGTGCATAAGATTTTCTTGAAAACTTTCTTTGTACTTCTTTTTCCTTTATATGTTTGTTTGCATTTTGAGTAACCTTCATCATTTATGTTTTTCTTATGAGGAAATTTTTTAGCAAAATGTCCAATACCATCACAATTAAAACAAATTAAAGGAAGCTTACCTCTATACCTATCGTCGGTGCCCTTGTTCAGTCTTTTGACGAAGTTGGCCACTTCTTCATCATATTCTGAGACGTCACTATTGTTTCTATGTTATTCTTGTTTCTTTTCCTTTTGCTTTGATCTTTTGGATTCTTTGAAGGCTGCTTCTTTTACATATGGATTTTCTTGTTCAGTTCTCATTTCATATGTTGTAAAGATTCCATGCAGTTCATCCATGCTTATTGATTTTAGATCTGATCTTTCTTCTAGTGTTGATATCTTAGGGTCAAATCTCATAGGAAGAGATCTTAGTACCTTTTAAACAATTAAATATTCTTCGATTTCTTCTCTCAATCCTATGATTTCATTCACTATTTCATCTACTCGTAAGAAGTAGGCTGCAATATTCTAATATTCCTTCATCTTTAGTTGTTCGAATTGACCTCTGTAATTTTGAAGCTTTGCTTCTTTGATTTTTGAATCTACCTCATAAATATTTTGAAGCTTGTCCCAAATATCTTTAGAGGATTTACAATGTGCAACTTTGGTGAATATTGTTTCACTGAGACCATTGAAAAGTGCAATTGTGGCTTTGGAATTATTCTAACCGAGTTTCACTGCTTTGTCATTTGTTGGTTGAACTGTTGGTGTTGTGTATCCATCTACAATTGATTACTAAATTTCAAATCCCTGTTCCTGTATATATGTCTTCATCCTTATGCTCCAAAAAGAAAACTTTTGTCCATCAAACTGTGGTATTCCATTTTTATACAAGTTGTTTCTCTCCATGATCTACCTTTTAGTGGTTAAACTGATTTATGAAGGAACCTGCTCTGATACCAATTGTTGGATTACTGAGAGNGAGCAATTATAATCCTTTTTAACCAAATAATACAAGTGTTATATCAATGTAGAATTATCATCCAATAATGAGCAATGAACAAATGAAAAATCATACACATACACAGTACATCAATGTTTTACGTGGAAACCCAAAGCAGGAGAAAAACACATAATGTTTTTTCTTATATGTCTTGAAGAATTACATTCATTGGTGTTACACATTATTTTTGGCATCCCTATGATTGTTAATGATGTAAACCTATATGTTTCCCTAAAATGGGTCAGTGGCCTGAATTCCTGAAGAAAGAAGGGAGAATAACTTTTACTGAGAGAATAAGTTGTATTTTCCTTTGTAAAAACCCTATTAAAGAGGATTTCCACAAGCTGCTCTATACAAAGGGTGTGGAAATGCCTGATTTCCACAGGCTGCACCATAGCTAGGCTACGGAGTTTCTGCAGGTTGCTCTATAGCTAGGGTGCGACAACCTTCGTACGTGGGAAAAATGAGCATTTTCTTGATGCTTCTAGAAGGAGAAGTTTCTATGGTGATGTGGCCTTCGAACGGTTTGGATCTTACTCGCTTTCATGATTTAGTGGGATCATCCTAATCTCCTCACCTTATCCTCTTCAGCTTATAAAAGGAGCAGAGCTCTCATGGAGAAAGTTAGTTATTTTGGCTTGAGATTGTTCGCTTGGTTAGAGTGGCTTTGAGATTTTATTTGTAAAGATAGAATGTGAGTAGCTATCAGATATACAGTCTCTGAATCCGTGGATTAGAAGTGTGTGGGAGGCAAGGAATTGTTGGAAGGAACCTGACAACATCAAGGCATCTGGTTGTATCTTTCTTCCACATTCTTTAATACAGATATACTTTTCTTTCCTATATGAATGTTATTTGTCCATATTGTATGATTCCTTGATCACGTACATAGTTTCATATCAAATAGATTATGTTATTCTTGTCTTCGTTGGCTTATGTTTATTTACAGATATTTCTCCATAAGTCGTGACGGAGCTTGGATTGCATTGGCGAAGTCGAAACTTCGACATTTAAAAGGTATGTTATAGATCCATTTATCATTTTAAAATTGAAATCTAAGGAAAGAGTAGTGTACAAAATTGCTTTGTTCTAGTTTCGTAGTGAAGCTAGGGGGATTGATTTGTGTCCGCACTTAACAATTAGTCCGCTAACAAAATTGGCGACCATACTGGGGAACAGATTGTTTTCCTAGTTTGTATTTTTTTCTTTCTTTGATTTCTTGGTTTCTATTTTCTGAGTCACTGGGAGATCCATCTTGACTCTTCGACTGCTAAACTTCACTAGAAAGCCTTCTTAATTTTTTAATTTTTTCCATTTTTGTTTGATTTATGCACCCTTCTTTGAGGGAAACTGCAACGACTTAGGATTTCTGCACCCTACCTATTTATACTAGTGCGGAAACTCTGCACCCTACCCATCTATGGTCTGCGACGATCAAAGATTTTTGCACTATGCTAGTCTTCCAGCTTGCGGAGATTGTGAAAACAATTGTTTTTGGTGGTTTTCCCTGCCCAGATGTGTGATGTGGTTGTGGGGTGATTTTTTGGGTCTGATTATAGTCTGCTTGACAAAATTTGAATCTTGTTTCTACCATATTTGCCTTATTTTTTCTTTGTTTTCTTTTGAAAGATTTGATCCCTTCCTTTGAGTGTCTTTCAGTTACAAAACATTGTTTTTTCTTTAGAATTGTTTAGTTGAAGAACACTTCTTTTATTGAATAATTCGTGTTAAAAGCGAAAAATTGCTTGGGTTACTTTGTTTTATAGATATTTTCTACTGCTTTTAGCTATCTTTTAAACAAACAATTTTAATTTCTTGCTTTATATTAGATTGGGGGCATCTTTGCATTTGAAGTAGAAAAATTGCATGATTTTTGGCAGTTTTTTGGCCAAGAATCGTGTATTGGTGTACAGTCTATTTTACTCATTTCTTGAGGATCTTGATATTGATGAGTTCAGTAAAATTTTGAGACATTGTACATTTGGGAATGATAAATGTTTTCTCCTTCTCGTAGCATAGCTTTCATCAAAATGAAAATATTGCATCTTCATCTCTTTGCATAACTTTCGAGTCAATCAAAATGCCATATTGTCCACGCCATTTTCCTTTTGAGTAACAACCACCTTAAAAATAAACGCTTATAAAAATTGATTAGAATTTTTTTTTATTTTCTGGTAGAAAACCTACATTAGATTAGTTGTAGGGATTTGGAATAGGTGTGAAATATAACTTTCCAAAGCTGCAAACAAACATAGAATCTTGTGTCAGGGAGCGGTGAAATCCACTTGCTACATTTTGTCCTGGGAAGCCCTTCTCACACAAGGGTCAAACCTGAGGTTGCATTGAAACTGGTAGAGTTACTCACCCTGCTTTGTTGGTCTTGTTGTAGATATTGTGTGTATTATGGGGGTCACTTGAAGGTATACCCACAATGATGAGTAGAAGCCTCTCAAGTGGATTTTGGGCTAGATACCCTTCCCTTGCGCGTGGATCGGACTGTCGACTGTTTCCCCAGGAATCACTATTGTAGTTGGTAACCTTAGTGGCCTATCACTTTAGTTTCTTTACACGAGGTGACTGTGGAGGGGTAAGTCTTCACGGTACCAAGAATCAACATTGGCCAAACTCACTCGGTCTCATTGGAGGGTATATCCACGTTTATGTGTGGGATCTTGCACCAGGGTCTAAGTCCATTGAGCAGGTCGTCAACGTAAATTTTCCACCTGCTCTATCTCATCCCCTTATTAGTTTGTTCCCATGACATTGGATGTCATCACCAACTAGTGTGTTCATTATGAGAAGGTTTTGTTTGCTTTCTTGCTTACTAGATTTTTTTCATGTGTTGTTTGTTTTCCCTAGTGGAATCTAGGTTGGATTTTTGTTTTTAATGGAGTTAGTTCCTGGAATGACCAATGAAGGAACCTCTGCTCTAGGGGAACCTTTTTTTTTACCTTCTTATGAAAACATTGGTCCTCCTCACATCACTACTTTGAGCCTTCCAGGTCTCACAATTGGATTATCTGTATGGTTGTTTTCCACTCAGGTAGTCCCAAATGCAGTTAGTGCTTCATTTGTAAGCACTTCCCCCCAAGAACATAAACCTCATGTTGATCCTTCACATTATTCACCAATAAGATCTTATTCACCTTCTTCACTTGCAAGGTCTTATTCCATTTCATCGTCTTCGCTGAGTGAAAGCTCTAATGCTAGTAACTCGGTGGATAAGAAGAAGAAGAAACAGAAGAAAAATCAGCAAGGGTCCAAACTTCCAACCACTGCCAGATAGACACATTGGAAGACAACCACCAGTTACTGATAATCGTGCTGGGAGTGTTGATGATACCAAGATCACCCAAACAACCCGTAAGCCCAAGTACCATTGTAGGTTTTGTAAGGGTAGCCATATTCTTAAGGATTGCCCTGGTCTATCCAAGGTTATCGAAGCATGGTCTACACACCCTCACCAAACCATGTCGTCAACCTATGAACAACATGTTGATGACCTCCCGTCAACTAGTCAAGCTACCATTGGGAAGAAGAAAAGTAGAGTGAAGTTCTTGTGTATGTTATTCAAAGGGAGTCATCTAACTCACCTTTTCCATTGTATGGATGAAGCCTCGAAATTACTGGAAGACATGACTGTTTCACAGCCTCAACTTCCAGCGGATTATCACAAGATTACTCTTGACCCACCTGTAGTTGATGGAATAATCAATCCGACCCCTTTATCGGTCAGTCTGGTTGATCCCGTAGTCAATCTGGTCACGTCCTTCATTGAACCAGTTGAAAAAGTGGTCGATTCGAACCCATCCTTAGTCTATACCACTCTCTCGTTAGAGAGTGTAACCCAAGTGGTCGATCCGATCCCATCCTCGGTCAACCCCACTCTCCCGTTAGAGAGTGAAACCCAATCAATCAATCCCTTTCCACCCGCCGAACCCATTCTCCCCTTGGAGAATGAAACCCAAGTGGTCGATTTGATCTCGTCATCGGTCGATCCTACTTTCTCACTCGAGTGTAAACTCGACACCGCCCATGTTTTTCTCATTGATATAGAATCTACCCTACTAGGGGGCATCCCTCCTTCTCCCATGGAACCTCCTCCAAGTAATGAGGCCATCATTTTTAATTGGGGTGTGCTAACTGGACCTTGTCTTCCCTCTCACATTCCTTTCCAGATTACAGTACAGGTTTGTGGTTAGGATGTTCCTTAGATGTTGATAGATGAAGGTGTGTCCGTTAGTATTTTGTCCTCTATTGCTTGGAAAGCTTTGGGTTGTCCTCAGCTTGTGCTAGTTACACAGAATCTGTTAGCTTTTAACAAAAGAACCAGTCAGCCTTTAGGGACCCTTCCTCAATTTCTTATAACTTTGGGTGGCAAAACTATCTTTATTGAAGTTATGGTATTCCAAGACCCCTTGGATTTCGCTTTACTCCTTGGGAAGGATTATTTCTATGCCATGAAAGCTATTGTGTCCACTCTTTTTCGTGTGATATCTTTCCCTCACGATGGGATAATTATGACTATTGATCAACTTTCATTCATTGGTCCTAACTGGATGACCTCCCTAAATAGTTATTATATGCAGATGGTATCACTCCCACCACATGTTGATTATGTGGCATTGTCTCCCATGACTTCAACTTCTGATGATTTGGATCCAGTAGTTGACATGGTGATCTCTTCGATCGAGATTTTAGAGCCTGATCTCTTTACCCCTATTGTGACCCTCGACATGTGTTCCTTCCAGAGTGTGTTTATTCTGTCAAATGAAGATCTCTTGGAGGCCATGACTAAGTTTTGTCCCTTGACATGGTGTCCTTCTAGAGAACTATCCTCTTGGAAGTCGTGACCAAGAAACCAACTTTGAGCATGGTTTTCTGATTTCAAGATATGAAGTCAGTTATGAGGATAGTTTTTGTGTCTCTGTGGCAACCTCGTTAAAAAATGAAACAGAAGTTACGAGCGTGTTTCTTGTTTCTATGTCAAGCTCGTTAAAAAATGAAATAGATTGTTCCCCCTCTCTGTTTGAATCAAGTCCTTCGTCTAGTATTTGAAGCTTCATCTCATTCTCCTTTGCAGTTGGATGAAATGAATCTTGGGGGGCATTTTCTTTCAGCCTCTGGACTTCATGCTGAAGTTAAACTACTAGCTTCTTAAGTTGGGGGATAAGTACCAACCATCCTTAGGTAATGCATTGGGAAGTCTCAAACACAGTTTTCTCTGGTTCAATCTTGTGTAAAAATGAAACCACCTACCTCAAGTGTAGTTTCCTCTGGTTCAAGCTTGTGTAAAGATGAAACCAGGTTCAAGCATAGTTTTGGCTAGTTTCAAGCTTGTGTAAAAATTAAATCTATCCCAAGCATATTTTTATTTTGGTTTAAAGCTTGCGTAAAAATGAAAACAATCCCGATCTTAGTCTTTGTTCTTTCTCATGCTTGTAAATACATGAGAATAAATTACCGAGCTTAGTCTTTGTTCTTTCTCGTGCTTGTAAATAAGTGAGAATGTAACCGAGTATACTTGTATCACTTTTTTGGACTCGTAAAGGTTATACAAAAAAGGAACCCCCTGGAGTTCCCTTTAAGCTCTTTTTAGACTCTCTAAATATGAAAATATTCCCGAGCGATCTTGTTCTTTTGTCGCTCGTTAAAGTATAGAAAACACATATGTTGAGCGATAGTTTATCCCTTTTTCAGTCTCATCAGACTACTTTATGAAAAAGGACATTTGGAGTTTTCTTTAAGTGTTTTTTAGACTCTCTAAACATGAAAAACCCTTGAGTTTTCTTTCTTTGGACTCATAAAATAATCATTAAAAGGCCCGCATGGGACCGAACCACTCCTTCCTAGGGTTCATTAAACATAATCCGAGGGACTTGTCCAAAGGATGAGCTTACATTACAAGCATATGTTATCCTCCTCAAGCTTGTGTAAAAATAAAGAGGTACTCACCAACGATGGTGGGGGAAAAATTTGGAAATAAATGTATCTAAACCTGTATTCTATGGAAGAGTCGCTTTCAAACATGACACCCTTTCACTTGCTTTGTGTCTAGGTTGGAAAATCTGCTTGTCTCTTGATCATACCCCTTTCTAAGATTAGAAATTGGTCTATGATCCTTGTTGTTGAGTCATTTTTTTCCAAGACAGTTGTCGTGTCGTCAATATGTTCAAAGAGAAGTTCAACCCAGAAATCCTTCTATTGCATCGGCCATTTCTACAGTCCTTAATCCTTCTATTGCATTGACCATCCTTGAGTCAGTCCTGAATCATTTGTTACTCTGATCTACCTCAAATCGTTTTATCTGTTTCACGTCATTGATGTGGGATACATTAAGGCCCTCCTGTGACAAATATTTTACTGTCGACTTCAACTCATTATCCAGGAATTAGACTTAGAAACTCATTGGTACCTTGGAACTTGCATGCCTCAATGGCAAGTTTCCTCGCTTTCGACAGTGGGTTTTCATTATTGACCCCTGATTAAGAGATTCCACCGAGTGTTCAACTCCATCTCATTAATTCACATTCATTGGATTGTACTAGTGTATCTTGGGAGTCATTGACATTAATGGTGATTTCCCTCGCACTTGTTAATGGTATTCACTAATGACCGGTAATCAAGTGGTTTCTACCATGTTCAACTTCAGCACATGTATTCACATGGTTAGATTCGTACTATAGAGTGGTGGATATGAAGACCTTGAATCTTTTCTCATAGATTCAGGTTGCATTGGAGTATATTCATTTTGTACTATTGCATAGATCCACATTGTATGTCTCGTGGCTATGTTCAAATTTGAGACTTTAACACATAGATCCATAGTGTATTTTTGGTGGCTATGTTCAGGTTTGCGTCGTATTGGCATGGATCCATAGTGTATGTTTGGTGGCCATGACCTGTATTACTTGACATGGATCTTTGCATGTCAACATTTATGCTTTGATTCATTTGTATTCTGATTATGGGAATGCCTACCTCGGTGAGGATATATTATCGCATTGTATTTCCTTGTTTGTTGGAAGGTTTCTGACCGACTGTTCCTTGATCCCTACACACACTCGACAAAGTATTTCAGCTATCACTTTTTTCTAACTTCATACTTTGGGGGGCTCTCTGTTACACATTATTTTCGTCATCCCTATGACTGTTAATGATGTAAACCTATATGTTGCCTTCAGAGGGATCAATGGCCTAAATTCCTGAAGAAAGAAGGGAGAAGAACTTTTACTGAGAGAAGAAGTTGTATTTTCCTTTGTAAAAAACCTATTAAAGAGGATTTTTGTAGGCTTCTCTATACACAGGGTGCGAAAATGCCCAATTTTTGTAGGTTGCACCATAGCTAGGCTGTGGAGTTTTCGCAGGTTTCTCTATAGCTAGGGTGTGGCGGCCTTCATACATGGGAAAAATCAGCATTTTATCGATGCTTCTAGAAGGAGAAGCTTCTATGGTGAGGTGGCCTCCGAACAGTTTGGATCTTACTCGCTTTCATAATTTAGTGGGATCATCCTAACCTCCTCACCTTATCCTCTTCATCTTATAAAAGGAGTTGAGCTCTCATGGAGAAAGTTAGTTGTTTTGGCTTGAGATTGTTAGCTTGGTTAGAGTGGCTTTGAGCTTTGCTTTGTCAAGACAGAATGTGAATAGATATCAGATCTACAGTCTTATAATCCATGGATTAGAAGTGTGTGGGAAGCAAGGAACTATTGGAAGGAACCTGACAACATCAAGGCATCTGGTTGTATATTTCTTCCATATTCTTTAATACATATATACTTTTCTTTCCTATATGAATGTTATATGTCCATATTGTATGATTCTTTGATCACGTACATAGTTTCATATCAAATAGAATTTGTTATTCTTGTCTTCATTGGCTTGTTTTTATTTGCAAATATTTATCCATAAGCCTCGTGACGGAGCTTGGATTGCATTGGCAAAGTCGGATCTTCGACATTTAAAAGGTATGTTATAGATCCATTTCTCATTTTATAATTGAAATCTAAAGAAAGAGTAGTGTACTGTATTTTTTTGTTCTAGTTTCATAGTGAAGCTAGGGGGATTGATTTGTGTCCGCACTTAACAATTAGTCCAATAAAAATTGGAAGCACCAATTTCCTTTTCTTTCAAAATGAAACTGGAAGGATCCTCCAACCTCCTAGTTTCTCAGGCTACAACTTGAGGGAAGCTCCAACTCCCCAATTCTCCGGCTACAACCAAAAGGAGGCTACAAACCCCTATGTTCTCCAGCTACAACTGTAAGGTGGCTACAACCACCTGTCCTTTCCCCGTCCAACGACCCTGAAGTAGAAGTAGAATGATGGATCCACTATCACACTATCACTGTGAGATATATCATTGTAAACCTGTACCAATAAACCTGAACCATGCATCAACCATGCATCAACCTATACCTCAACCTGTAATCAACATGTACCATAAACAAGTGCATCAACCATGCACCAACCTATACCAAACAACCTGTAATCAACCTGTACCATAAACAAGTGCATCCAACCATGTACCAAGTATGTACCAATCATGTGTCACCTACTCATCAACTATGACTCATCAATATGTACCAACATCATCAACTATACACCTCATGTATGTGCCAACTCATCAACTACTTGTCTCAACCATGTACCCAACATGTACCTTAACAAAAATCCCTCATCAATTTCATAATCCAAATATGATTTTTAACTCTTTAATAGACCTGGTGTATATGATCACATACCTGCAAACCTTCCTTAACTTTAACAACAAGAGACTTGTTGAATTCTGGCTTATTCTAGAGAGCGACCTTGTAGAGCGTTCCCTGCATGGAATATTTGTTGAATCGATCTGAAAATGTTACACAACATACTAAATATTGTACTCTAACCAACACATTTAGTCTTACTGAATTTTGATCTGTTATGAAGAAGTTGTGATGTTTTTCCCGAAACACCTTAGAAAGCATCATCAAAAGAATTTATCCTCCCTTGAATTTCAACCTTCTTTTCTTCACATTCCTTCTGAAATTCAGCTAAGATATCCTTTGGTTACCTCATACACCTATAGATATTCATTATGCTCAAGTGTGATATAAAATGACAGAGCCTTGCCTCTTATTTATACTCTCCAAGTAGCTTCCTTAAAAACATCTTCTAGGTCACTTTGCCCACTTTCCTTATTTTAGGGTTAAACCACTTCTAATTTCTCCATTAAATTTATTATTTAAATAATTTATTTTGTATTCACTTTGAATTATAGTACACTCATTAGTTCACTTTTTTATTTACCTTCTAAAATATCTTAAACCACTTTGACTACTTTGAGCTTTTGGGGCTTCTAGATGACATATGAGGGTCCTCCAACTTCGTAAGGCCATAACTCTCAAACCGTGAGGAGTTATGTGACGTTCCACATACCACCAGAAATGGAATGAAACTTACTATCCATATAGAATATTATTACCTGAAAATATATCAAATCTCATACCATTATCCATCAAACAAACTTGGGTCCATTACCCAAACCTGGGTTCTCCAACTTCTCATGGACATAACTCTCTAACCGTGAGGAGTTATGTAACATTCCACATACCACCAGAAATGGAATGGAAAGAACTGTCCATCTAGGATATTTTCAATGAAAAATTCACTGACCTTCATATCATTATTCCACAAATAAGCATGGGTTCTCTAACCATGCTTCTAGGATAACTCAATCCACAAAGTGTCTTCTCGTGAGGGATTTCACCATAAGGGGACCACTTTGGAGTTCATCTATTTGTACTTATTATCAACCATGACAAGAAAATAATGATTCATATTTACATCAAACAAAATTTGGTCCATTACCCAAACCTTTGTGCTACCGGGCTTTCTTCAAGGGTTGACATCAATGACAACCAACCTTAATCAACAGTGATAAGATCAGAATAAAATTCCACAGACGCATGGAATTTTTTCTTGTGAAAGGGGGATCATGTCATTATGATCATGAGAGCATAGATGAAATCGAGGTTCCCTTGAGGTACAGACATATAGTGAAACAATGGGTACCCAAGGATCTTCCTGAAATAAACATTGATTTTTGTGTAAATGAAAGGATATATCGGATTGCTCCATCATCATTACATGGTTTGGGGCTATTTTCCATGGATGGAATGAAGGTTTGTTACGACGTATTAACTGAATTGATGGAGTACGTCAAACCATGTTATATTTACAAATATTGGATACAAATAGTCTAATATACAAAAAGGATGCAAAGATATGGCTTGCCTGCAAATTATATACAGCTAAAAGATAATGATCAAAATAAAGGAGAAACTATCTACATTGACAAAAGGTAAAACAAAATGGGGAATGTTGTAGGGTTTATAAAAAGTACATGACCCGTGATCACAAATAAGCGACCCAATCGCATATTTGAGGGGTGTGAAGGAAACCATGTATTCCTATGTGCAATAAGATCAATAGTTGCAGGGGAAGAGATATTGATTGATTACAATTTGAATCGAATAGATACAGATGTTGTTATTATGTGGGAGGTATGTATACTAATTTACCCAACCTGTAAGATATGACTCTCATATTTTATGATTTTCATTATGTTCTTTACGGTGTTAATCCATTTGGAGAGATTTGGTCTGTTTAGTACTCAATGTGTTCTATTTTTGTTATCAACATTTGAATTTCTCATAAATTTGAATATATTTCTCATGATAATGGTCACGGTTCTAATTTTACTATAATGTGGCAGGATGATCGTGGTAAATCAATAGCGGCCTCGGAATAGGTAAATGAACAACAATTTTCGAATTGCATTTAATGTGCATTTTATTTATGTGGCGATCAATTATTTTATTTGTTTACATAACTGAATTATCATTTATTTTGTTGAATATGTAGTCGACGAGACATGATGTTGATGATGATTCGCTCAGTGAAATGGATTTGTATGAATCCCCCGACCCTATGATTTTAATAAGGAAAAAGATCAATAAAGGAAACAAGGAACTAGCTCACTTGTTAGATATTCTAGATCAAACTCCTCAGATTGAAGAAAGGATCGGAGAAGTTATGACAAGGATTAACACATATAAGGTAATAACCATGATTTCAAGTGGTTTTATTTTAATTTCATAAGATCAATTATGAAAGATTTATTTTTAACTTTTACATTATCTAAACGAAAAAATGTTTTCTTTCTTATATAGATATCTTTGGATCCTGCTGACACCGACATGCATGGTATCGGTAGTAGTGGTGTTGAATAGATGCCACAAGGTGCCAATGAAGGCCCTCGAATAGCTGCCAGGATGCAGCTATTCATATCTCCACCTTCCACACCATTAGGTGGGAGCCACGACATGCCCATTGAGGAATCAGCCACACAGGTAGGCTCAAGAGGTGGTGACGGAGATGAGGCCGATGATTTGACAAACTATATGGTTTCTTTTCCTAAATCAAGAAGTGTGACCAGCATAGGGACCTTTAAGGGAACCTTTATGGTGAACTAATAAGGGCTTCCATTAAAGCATCTTAAAGTCCCAGGTAATTTTGAAAATTTTATTTTTTTCATGTTCTCTATGTAGACAAATATAAATCATCTAAATTATTATTTTTAAATTAATAATCATATAATAATTTTGTGTGTAGGGAACAATGATTTTTACAGGTCCTTGGAGAATAAGGCTTTTCTGAGTTTTGGGTCCACCATTGTTGGGGCTCAGAAATGTCCTATTTTCATCCACCTTTCCCTTCACTATTCCTTACATTTGATCGCCCTATTAAACCTTCGTCATATCATTTTCATAAATACATTTGGGTTTCACATTATTATTTTCCACTTTATTCATTTTAGTATTAAAAGTGAATTTATGATTAAATATTAGAAAATATACATGTTTTCA
>ML801948.1:76816-88379 GCA_009831015.1 Picea engelmannii | reverse complement strand
ATTTTTCTGATGCACATGATCCCACCTTGGATTTCACTGAATCTGTCGATCCATCCAGGATGGTATCTATTGTCAGTTTGTTGTTCCTTTTTGCTTCCTTCTGAGCTGCAGTCTTTGGTTTCTTCGAAGCATTATATCCTGAAGCAACTGAGATCCAAACATATGCCCCAAGAGCTTTCAAGTAAGTTTTCATTCTATTTTTCCAGTATTCAAAATTGCTTCCATCAAATGGTGGAATCCCATTTGGAATGTTTCCTTCCATTTCTGCATAGGATCTTCCTTCCAGCGGTTAAACTATACTGAAGGTAACCCGCTCTAATACCAATTGTTGATACTAAGAGGGGGGTGAATCAGTATCAAGTACAATTTAAAAACCTTTTTCAACTTATACTTAAACCATTCAATTATATCCAATGAGAAATGAACAATAGTATAAGATTTACACCAATACACCACAATAAACCATTCACAATATATGAGAAATAATCAATAGTTTTTTGTTCAAGGGAAGTAATGACTTCCAAAGGTAGCTACAACTTCCAAATGTAAAGGGAGGGATAAACCTCCAAGAGGAAGATACAATCCTCCAATATCAAGAGATATTTGAACTCTCTATCCTTCCCCCTTCCTTCCACCCAAGAATATATGAGAGATAATAAAACTTTACATTAAATCATCACCATCAACCAATCATCACATAGAACCTGATAATGCTTTCTGAGACTTCTTCAATTTCTACAATTATTCAATTCTTCTGATCCTGTAGATAATTTTACTCAATGTATTTTCTGAAACTCCTCCAATTTTCACTCCTTGAATCCTTCCCAAAAAGAGGTTATAGAAAGAATGGTAGACTTTATTCAATTCTGGTCTGTTCAGAAGACCCAACTTGTACAGCATGCCCCGTGCTCAATATTTAACATCTGATTAAGAAACTCACACACAAGAAACTAAAGTCCGTACTCTTTCCAATGGAGGTGGTCCCACTGAAGTTGGATTCTGTATGAAAAAGTTATGACTGTTTTACCCAGAACACCTATTTATTGACTAGTTTTAGGACTGGTCACAAACCCTATATTCCACAGAGTGTATCTCCATAATTATAGTGAATCAAGAGATGAAATTTTTACCAGAGGTACCTTGATATGTCGTCTCAATACCATAGCGATGTCACCATCTGAATCGTTCTATAAAAAAAATTATAACAAAAATGGTAAGATGACCTGAAAATAACATACCTTAGAACACATCACCAAAAGACTTCATCCTCCCTTGAAATCCGGCCTTCTTTTACTTCTTCTTCCCTCTGAAATTCGAATTGTATCAAATTAATGTATAATTATATTTATTTATACCATTTATGTCACTTCCTTTTAACATTAGGGCTGACCTGACACTTTCTTATTTTGTAATTATTTTCTTTAATTATTTTCAGGGCCTATATGTACTTCCTTTTTCAGTTCACTTTGTCATCTTCAAAAATTCATTTCTCCTCAACCATGAGGATCCATGTGATGTGTCACATACCACCGGAAACAGCATGATGTATACTATCCATTCATGGGTGTTGTATATGCATGTGCATTTTCCTTCATGTCCAAATACCTTTATCAATCTTGCGGTCCAAACCCCATGACTAGGGTTGACATCAATGACAACAATCAATCTTCCAATAGTAAGTATGTTTTTGATATTGAGGTTACATATCGAATAATTTTCTTTGAAGGCTTTGATATGGTCACAGAATTCATTTATTGAGACTTTTAGGATTAGAGTAGAATTAAAATTTTCAACTATGAATCTTCTTTCCCAAAATGACAACTGGAGTTGAGGCAATCCACTTTGATCACATGCTTGAACAACCTCTTTAGAGAAAAAGAGACATTCTTGTTTTGAGAAATTGAGTTAATGATTCCTTGAAAAGGATATTTTGATGAAACCCTAACATTTGTGAAAAGAGAGGGAGCTTGAGCGTAAGCTGTTGAGTGGCCCATGTTCCCATTATTCACCCTTTAGCATGAGTTTCAAAGAGAAGAGCTTGGGGAATCATAGGCATTCACCTTCATTCGAAGAGGTAGTCTTCTTATGGTGCATTCACGGTGAAGACCTAGAGGAGTAGAGGTATCGATGAAAGGACTAGATGAAAATATCCCCCCACCTATCTAGGGGGAGACCTCTTGAATGGTTACGTTGAAAAACCTTGAATACCATGGAGAGTCCAATGAAATTCTTTGAAGTGGAGAGATCTTGGAAGAGGCATAGCAAAGTGTATTCTTTGAAGACCTTGATATTATGACAGACTTCCTTTGTTGAGATTTTTACTATTGGAGGAGAGTTTGACTTCTCTACTATGAATCTTCCTACCTGAGAGGAATGTTGGAGTTGAGGGAAATTTACTTTGATCAATTTCTTAAATGATCTCCACAAAGAAAAAGAGACATTCTTTCTCAGACAATGTAGTTTAACACCTCCTTAAGGAGTCTGATGAAACCCTTGCATTTGTGAAAGGAGAGAGCTTGAGGGGAAGAATGTGCTAAATGGTCCATGTTCCCATTGAGTTTTAGATTCAAGGAGAAGATGTTGGGGTAGTAGAGGCATTCATATTCATTAGAAGAGGCAGGCCTCTTGTGGTCCATTCATGATAGAGACCCAAAAGAGCAGAGATGTTGATAAACAGACCACATGAAAAGCCCCACCACTTCTCTAGGGGGTGGCCTTTGGAGTGGTTATGATGAAACCTTGATAGACCATGGAGAGATCAATGGAATTCTATTCTCAAGAAACATTATTACTCCTATTCTATTTTCCGTGCTGGTTATATAATTTTTTGCTAAAAAACACGAAAAAAAGTAATTTCCAGTATTTGTTGTGTGGTATAGATCTAGTTTCCTTTCTTCCAACCAAGCTAGATAAAGCAAAGTTGGGGCAAGGAAGTGGTTATATTTCTGGGGTATAAATAAATATATTAGAATCAAATAAAAATTACCAAGTCACAAGGCTTCAATGGCTTCTCCTTCAACTTCCTCCGTCCAGGTAAACATTTTTCTGGTTTTGAGTTCAAATGGAGCTTTAACAAAAATTGGGTATGCAATAAAATTTTGCAAAATTATGAAAGGAACAAAGATACGGAAGTGCATTGGGTTGGGTGGAAGCTCGCACAAATTTTCCCCATATGTAGGGTTTGTGTTCTAATCTTCTCCATATACCCAACCTTAACACTCCCTGCAAGAGGTAACTAGCTTATATTTCACATTTTATGAATTGGGTTTTTCGAATTTTGATTATTTTCCAGGACCCCGTTTTTGTGGTTCTTTTTAATAAATTAATATTTATTTATGGATTGGCATCATTAAGTGAAACTACTACAAATCCAATCTCTGAGTATATAGGTTCCCAACAGAAAAATCCCAATGGTATTAGACATGATAATCAGTACAGACCCAGAGATTTAAATGATAGCCTACCCACTAGATTCTCAAGTGTAGGTAGCCTAGATAATCACTATTTTCCCCGAACCTCGAGAATCCTAATGGTAGCCTTGATAATTAATATTACCCCATGAATGGAATTCAAAGGTAACCTACTAGAATATCAGTTACTGCTAGAGTGCACAATTATAATTTGTGACTAGTGAGGATAGTACCTAAGACCTATGTTTAACAAATCCCCTACACGGCTATTAGATCACAATCTCGTGTCTTGTGTTATTTCTATGGGACAGTCTGTTGTGAATACTTTACGAGAGAATGCATGTGGTTAGAAAGGGTTCTCATAACTTATAATGTTGAATTTTAGTTTTACCAGGAATTTTGCAAATGATCTAAGTACCCCTGGCATGGAGTACCTGCATTTGCACCCTGTTTATTTGTGTATGTGGGTGGGTGATAGTTTGTTGTGAATAGTTTCTTAGGGGAATTTAATATGGTTAGAATGGGTCCCCATTATTTGTTTTGTTGAAATTTATTTGTAGCAATGGCGTTGCAAATGATCTAAGTACCCTTGACCTAAAAGACCAGTACCCAAATACATTCCCCCTGCCTACCTTTTATATATATGTGTGTGTGTGTCTTCCAGTGTCCAGGTTGTTGCCAAGTATGGATCTTTAACAATTTTTTTCCTCCCATTTTAAAGGTCCAGGTTCAAATTGTGGTGGTTTCCAAGGGCATTGGATAAACGTTCTACATTTTGGTTTTTTTGGCTGGAATCCGACGATGTAAATTTGGACAAAATTGTTATTTTGTATTGTTTAAACTGCATTTCTGAATGCATAAATGAATTTAGCATGATGAAAAATCCCAGTGACACTTCGATTATACAATATTAGACACTCAAATATGCATATCCAACCATTCCTCAGTGGATTTTGAGAAAAATCAAATTGAAAAAATTACCAGAAAAGAGACAAGAGGTAGAACATTTAGACTACATTGTTTCCAAGTGTGGATCCTTAATGGTTGTGGTCCTCCCTTTTAAAAGAGAATTTTGTTGGGTATTATTCTTATATGTACATGTACCTGCACCTACACCCAAGATGACCTGTACCAGTACCTGCACCCAAACTTCTTAGATCGAGTATGGTTGTTAGGCATTGGTATGAAGGACTTCATTCAATATAATTCTCACCAACCCTGCAATCTAGAGTAATATTTTCCTTCAAGGACCATAATATTAAAAAACCTGACAAACATGTAAAATTGATGAAGTCATCCAATTCCAACTCCTCTTGGAAGTTTCCAAATTTTTGTTTTAATTGCTCTTCATATAGTCTCGTGGGCATAATAATTAAGCATATGTCTAGAGACTTTGGCCCTTAATGAATATATATGTTCTTGGGATATTCTTCTTCTTGGTTAACCATTTAAATATCATATTTGACCTTCAAAAGGACCTTTTATGATTACATGGCATTTAAATCACATTGAAATGTAAGTATGTATGAAATTTGGTTGTTTGGTTAACCATTTCAATATCATATTTGACCTTCAAAAGGACCTTCTATGATTACAGGACATTTAAATCATATTAACTATAAGGCTGTATGAAATTTGGGTGTTTGTCTGAGATGGAATTTGGTATCAGAATGAAAGGACTTCTATGTTATGTCAAAGGACATGGGAAAATGGGATTATCATCTAAAATGATGATGTTTCTTTCTTTCGTGTTTGAGAATGCAATTGTCAAAATTTCAAGTGTAGGAGGTCTTTGAGTATATCCATGCTTAAGCATTTTGTATTACCGTTAGTTGTATCAGTCAAGCAAAATTAACAATGTAGAATTTTGTTCTTATTACAAGGCTTATAATTGAGAAGCAGATCTCAACATGGGAACTATTAGTTGTTTTTATAACCAGAATTGATGATTAAATTATAAATTTACAAGATCTTGGAAGTAAGATATCCAAGTGTTATGCCCTATTAGCTTTTGATGGAATAAGGAAGATGGGATTTTGACATTCCATCTCTAACCATGAATACATGCGTATACAGATTTTCACACCCCTTCTTTTGTTTTCCAGGTGTGACCATCCTGCAGAAAACTAGATTTGTCTTAGTTGTAAGGAAGTTATTTGTAGCCACTTCATCAATGGCCACATGCTTGAGCACTATGAAAAAATTGGGCATTGATTGGCTATAAGCTATAGGTATATTTTCATTAACTCTTATGTTTTCATGTAACTAGGTTTCACTGCCACTATATGGAATATTTTCCTTTATCTTTTGCAATGATCTTTCAGTGTGGTGATTTTCATGCAATACTTATTTATATGCACAAGTGATTTCACAATTACGTCCAGCTTATGAAACTGGGCACCTGTTGAAATTCAGAGTGGAGCCTCCACATCGCTCTGATGGGGATGGGATTGAGATGCATTTCTAATAGGTGGATCTCATTTGTAGTTACAAGTATATTGAAACTATTTTGCATCAAATGATAGATTATAATTGATTTTCTAGAGCTGGACTTAGTTGTGGAAGTGTGTCCAAAGAAGTAATGATATGAGAGTAAATATAAAATGTTGTTAGTCTTTTTATCTATTATTTTTCATCATGATTTTATGTACCTACACTTTGGGACTTATGCAGATTCTCTCATCCATTGCCTCTATTTTCATTTAGACAAAGATAAGTCTGAAAGGTTTAAAGGAAAATAGACTCAAAAATAAAACAAGGTAAATAGACTCACTAGAGAAATACCATAACCATCCTAAGCAAAAATAATATACCATTACATGTTGGTGGTAGTTAGTTGGCTAGCTCAGGCACTGCATATTGGAGTATCCCCTCCTTAATTTTATTCTTTTAAGGTTCACTTGGAATTCAAAGTTAAGTTCAACCTAGTATTTTTACTTGCAATTTTAGTTGTATTTCTTTCATAACACCTGAGTAGATGTGGTCCAGGTTTGGTTTACAAGATTTATTGGCTCTTTGTTTGTATATCACCTGGTCTTATGGTATCAATGAAAGTTAATTTAGGGACTTTTCTGTGGCCTTAATATTAGGTCCAATAGATATATTTATCCCATTAGATTCTTTTGAGGCATAATACCCATTTTGACCTATCTTTTGCAACCCTTAAGAAATCTTGTATCATGTATCTTCAATTGGTTGCTTTAAAATATTCATTTTGAACATCCGCTACTACATGGATGTGAATGATCGTTAATAATGTTCTCTATTTCAGAAACTATAACAGATTTTTTTTTGTATGTAGACCATGCTATGAATTTATGCTCTTAAGGATCTCATTTATTATATTATTATGAATATCGTGTTGCAATATGCTTGGTTTCGGTTTGTAAGCCTTAACGACATGCGTGTACTTATTTGAAATAGTGATAAGTTAATTGCATATGAGGCCATAGAAAATAGTCAAATGATGAAGATAATAGTAGTTCACCAATGTGACTAATACCAACAAGGTTTAATGATAGGATTATAATCTCATTCAACTTATTGCATGCCATAAATAACCAAATTACATTCACTTTAGATATATATACCCCTTTGGACATATCGCTTACATACCATGAAGAAATCATGTATCTTTTATGCCTGTTCCCTCTTTTGCTAAAAGCATCTAAGTGATTATTTATAAATTAGACAACTTTGTTGCCCAAAAATATTTTTGTATATGCATATTTCAGATAATTACTTGAGTCACTTTTTACAATCCTAGTCACACCCAATGTTTTGAGATTTACTGAGGTCAACAAGAGAATTTATGGAACCAAATCTCACCGAAATTTTGAAAAATTCCCCCTTATAAGTGTGTTGGAGAGAGAGTGCAAAATCCAAGAGCAAATGTTCTGAAAATAGAAATGCATAAGTGTACCCAAGAGAAAATGCGAAAAGTAAGTACCCTTCATCTTATTGCACTCTGTATAATGGATCAAGAAGGTCAGAAGATGGTATGATACAAATAAGAACTTGAGTTGTTCTCCAAGGATGTTCTGGGCCCACATAACAAGGGTATACACCCCAAGAGGGTAATTTAGCCTACATATCAAGTTCGACTAGGTTGGCCTTAACCACAAACCTAGTACAAAATAAATGAAATAAAATATGCCCTTAGCAATAATTACAAGTACATAATGACACATGAATGGGTCATGGCCACATGTAAAGAATACACCAATAATTCCAACACCCCCCCTTGTGATGAACAAGGGACCACAAAGAGAAGTCATTACAATACAAGATTACATAATTTACTTCCCACCTTAATGTTGAGAACATGGCTCTATTAGCCCCTTGAATTCAACATCACTCCATCATAAAACCATCAAGATCATTTATCTTGACCAACACTGAGCTCCATAGAGATTTAGGTGGGAGATGTTGTAGTACAATGGAGGAGATTCCTCCTGATAGCATGCATATGGACTAGAAAGAAAATTTGTTGCATCAACAAGAGTGGATATAGCCCACTTAGGTACAGGACCTAACCTATCCAAATGAAGATTAATCAGTGCATGTGAATCATGTAAGTTGTCTCTGTATTCATGATTGAATAATGGAGTCGAACTATCAATATCATCTAGAATAGATGAGAATTCATCTTCAATATGAGCACTATATGAGCCTCTGACAAGAACATCGTCATATGAAACATGAGCATTGGATGAGCCTCTGACAAGAAAATTGTCATCTACAACATGAGGAATGGATGAGCCACTGATGAGAGTATCCTGAAGAAGTGAAGAGACATTTGCAATAGGAAAACTGGATAAGTCATCAACAAGGTTTTCATCAATCATAGGAGTCTAGCCAAACACTGTAAAAGGAGTACTTGAGAGAGTACTTGTAGAAGTAGAGAGAGGACCAACATCATACCATGAAAGAGAAGGGTCCAGTCAAACACAATAGGAATCATCTAGAGGAGGACATGCATGGTGATGAGAGGAATAATGATCCACGGAAGCACGCTGAGATCCAACTGAACAACCTGTTGAAAGAATAATGGAAGAGATCTTGGCAGACCATGACTAGGAACCTCGTTAAAAATAAATTCTCTATATTCACCCACCCTGTGGGTGGTGGGATCATAAAGGTGACATCCCTAAAAATTTTCACTGTAGCAAATGAAAGTGTAGTATGAGTCTGAAGATGCTGATGTGTTTTTATTTTCATGATAGAACAAAGAAAATGCCACATCTTTTCCCACAACGATGCCATGTGAGGATATTTATTCTATTATGTTAGTAAGTATCCAAGTATATCCCTGAGTTATGATGGACCTTTCTCTTGAGCATACAATGCACACAACATTTGCAAGCTTCGCCTTTTATGCCAACACTACATCTAGATAGAATGTTGCATTGAAGCTATAATTTTAATTTGTTCATTTTTTTTCATATATCTACCTGTTTCTACCTGAGCACTTGGTAGATAACCTATCCTATGCAAGAACTCCCATTTCTTTAGTTGCATCAAATTTATGTCCACAAGACGAAAATTTTCTAGGTATCTTCATTTTCTTCATTAATGGAATCTGTGTAAAATTGTTTTGCCACATCATTTGATTATATTAGAAGAAACGATTTTATAAGAGATCTTTCAAAAAGAGTCTTTTTGTCATCTCATTGATGCAAGTTAACAAACATCAACAGATCATTGTCATATCTTTCTTTGACCTTTTCTATAATGGATGGATATATGTTTCTTCTTGAAAATAGGAGTACAAAGAACTCGCATGTTGACTCAAATATGATCATTCACAATATGATCATCCTCTTCAATATTCATTGTAGGTTTTTGTTACTACCTTTTGATTCTTATGATTTCAGGCATCTATTCTCAAATTTCAGGAGAATTTATGTTAGAATGGAAAATATATATATCAATGCAAGTTGACATGATCCATGATGTTGAAAAATGTTACAAATATATTCTCATCCTCGGAATTTGTTCTTTTGATTATCAGACAATCCAACTTCCTCAAAAGCTCACAGTGGTAGTTCTAATAATGAAATGAAATGAGGCTAATCCCAATCCTTTCTCAATAACCCTTTCTTGTCACGCGTATATCTATAAATGTTGAACATAAATATCCTAATAATAATCTTACCACATTGAGAGTGGGATATATATAATTTATAAGAAGGATATTGCAGTTATAAAGTCATTTTCCTTCTAGAAAGACACATCCCTTAGTTAATTAAGTATGATACAACTAAGTATGAATATCATTCCTATGTCCATTTAAGGAGGACTAGAACTTTATTTAAAAATAATTTAATCCTTTAGGACAGGCTAAAGTAAGTGTCAACAAGGTATATTCACACACGTGCATGTGTCATCTATACTAGTACTTGAAGAAATTAGGATAAATGTTATATGTACTAATTATAGAGAGTAATGATGGTCACTATTCTCTTAAAGGACAACATATGCTTTAACATGAATCAGGTAAGTTGTCACTACGTTTTTTAGATGAAAGACATATGCTTTAGTAATTGTAAAAGGACCTCACATAGAATATTGGACTAAATGAGTTCAAGGTTTGTCCTTTTCAGTACTGTCTAACCATTAGATGGTGTCAGACAACAATAGTCTTCACATAATAAGAAAATATGTTCTAGAGTGGCTAGGAACATATATATAATATGCACGCTTTCTCACATTTGATTGTTTTCCCAAAGCATAGAAAAGTGACACGTTTTTATAAAACTTTGAGTGAGTTAAAATTGTTTACACGCATGATTGTATATTTAATGGGTAAACATCATATAATTATTGCATTCCTTTGTATGATTAGGATATTTGACTGTATTTATCATCCCAAAGGGTGAAATCAATGCTCTTAAATTATGCAGGAGGTTATTCCTTTATAATGTTGTTGGTTTATCATATATTTTGGGTGTTGTTCTAATAGGCAATGTTTTGAAACTATTTTCCGACTATTGTTATTGTATGATTTACTGTTGGGATTCAATAAACCTAGATAACATTGAAGCTAAAAATAGAATATTTTGGTTCAAATATGTTTACGGTGGATCATATGTGTCATACTTATTGTACGATTTACTGTTGGGATTCAATAAACCTAGATAACATTGAAGCTAAAAATAGAATATTTTGGTTCAAATATGTTTACGGAGGATCATCTGTGTCATACATTTTTGGTAGCAAAAGTTCTCTTTATTGTGAGAGATAAAGTAGAGATACTATATGTTGATGTTGCCCCTCAAATCTACACTTCACACTTCAGTATTATTTTTTGGTATACATAAACATTTTTTATTGATCAGTGGAAGCTATGAAGCCAGAATGCATTAACACAATACAAATACCCACTTTAACATAAGAACATAGGCAATATCATTCATGAACATTCATTGACAAACATCATAACCTTTTTCCGTCTTTGCAGGTTAAGATTTAAAGGCATTATATTATGTCGAATAGTAACTAACTATTCGAGTAATACATTTTGGTACCTTCTGTATAAGTTTTCTTACTGATTCTTTTCATTTATGGCAGGGTAAAAAATTGAAAGGCATTCCGTCATACTATTCAATGAGTCCATTCTGACAGCGTTGGGTCATAAATTATTCAAGTCTAAATGGCATTTTCTGAAGCAACTATCAACATATAATATAAGTTGTTCCAAGGCATTCCATGTGTTGATAAATTGATTCTTTGGAATTACATCATACTATTCAACTAGTGTTATAACCCGAAAATGCACCACACAGGTTTACCTGGCATCAGGCCAACTCATGCCTCTTCCTATCCAAAGCCATGATGAACAAATCCTCAAAAAACCACTTAAATCAAGGGACCCGTGCCCTAACCTTTCACTGGGCGCGGGTGACCGCTTGCTGACCTTCTACTGCACGCGGGTATCTGCGGGCTAACCCACTACAGCCCGCGGGTACCTAACAAAGCAAGAAATTAGGAAAGTTTCTGCCGGGACATGAGGCTTTTTGTCAGTTAACTGGAACTCTCCGCCATGCATGGCCGAGAGTTCGCCTAAAACCCTAGCTCCTTCTAGCCTATAAAAGGAGGGGTAGGGGTACTATTCAAGGAGAAAAAATAATAGCAAAGAAACTCTGCCAAAT
>ML801948.1:43816-58038 GCA_009831015.1 Picea engelmannii | reverse complement strand
ATGATTCAAAATGAAAATGTCTCCTTGGTATATATAGGAGACTAGGAGGTATAATTACAACTAATGGCCTAAATCCGACATAAATAAAATAACATTAATAATATAATATGCCCCAATTAAGGGGTAATGAGCCAATATTAGGGTTTAACATTGTGAGAGATGATGCTAGGATACTAGTTATTGTTGTTGGCCCTCAAATTCACACTTCAAAATATTTTATTTATTTTTATCCATAAATGTTTTTTATTAATTAGTGGGAGCTATTAACCCCAACTCTGCACACTTTAATGTGGGGGGAGAGAGATTTGAACCAAGCAACACTTTTATGCAAAATCAAAGACTTGTTGGTTTTTGGATGATCTCCAACCACACTTTATAATATAATTATAACACTTTTGGGTAATTTTTAAGAACTTAAATTGGAGGAGTAAGAGGTTTCCATGTCTTTAATTTATAGAGACTTTTGGTATCCCTTCTAAGATAAATTTGTATGTTGTGTGGAAACTTAAACCTCAAATTTGTTGGGGTCATTAATTAAAATGATAGTCTTTCGACCTAACTCCACAAGAAAGGTGGAAATGATTTATTGAGGCTTAAACATGTGGCCATCGAATGCCTTCAACATGGTGTTGGACTGCACAAGCTTCGAGGAATCAATATCTTTCCAACATGACATAGACATAATACAAGTGGAGGCCCCTTCATCAAAAACAGTTTTGAAGATATTCGTCCCATGCGAGACTACTTGAATTTGAAAATAAATCTGGTGGGGGAGTCTAGCCTAACTTTGGTCCATGTAATGTAATTAAACTAGTATATGAAGGGCCCACCCCTCGTATAGTAGACAACGATGATATTCGTTGCATTAGGAAACATCGAAGGACTTTGAGGGCTGACATGGCACATGGTGTCTGGGTTAAATCTTCCACAATACTATAATTATGGGCAACTCGTGCATTGGGATTATGCGTAGACCTAGGAACCACACCCTTTGGTGGGAAAAGCACTGTGTCAAGTGATGGCTCTTCTATCTGGAGATTCTAGGGACCTAACCCCTCACGTAATAAAGGTCAATATTAATAAGGCCTTGCAATAAATTAGAATAAGTCAAATGTAATAAGACCTAATAGAAGCTTCCGCTTCTAGAAGGATTTTCCTCTAGATGGTTCTTTTGATAGACATATTTAGTATAAATAGGAGTTGAGGGTATGAGAACCCTAGCTTGGATATTATTGTAATAGATATCTTCTCGACTGGAGGTTTCCCCCTCGAAGAAGCCGTTGAACATTGCTCTCAGAATCAAAGTGCTCTTTCTTGTGTTATTTTGATATCACTTTAGTGTTATTGTGGTGTTGTTCTAGTTATATTGTTATTTATCTGCCATTTCTAGCATTTTATTTCTGTTCTGCATACTTTTTATATCTGGAATATTACAAGTGGTATCAGAGCACTTTCCTCGGCATAAAATTGTGGGTTAATTTTTTTTTAGGGTAGAGACATATTCTGACGTCTTTAAGCTATAGAGATCTATCATTAAGCACATAAACATGTGGTTGATGGATTCATACACGCAGGAAATACAAGTGGTTCTTAAGCGCACATTTGTTGGCCACCCTTGTAACCCATGCTGATACCCCTTCGAGTGGTAGCGCATCAGACAACACATATATATGGATCGGCCTAGATTTCCTGAATCCCTCTTTAGATAAATCGATCGGTCGCATGATTGCTATAGTGTCACCGAGAACAACACTCAGGAAGATACTCTCTAGTACCTTGGCAGTCAGGTAGTATGGCTAAGGGCACAGTCTAGCCTCCTTAGTTGGTGCCTTGATATATTGGGCCAAGTACTACTGTTGGACCCCGCATGTATATCAGAGAGCTATAGCACAGGGAAAACCCTTGTCTGTAGAACCCTTGAATACCTAACCCTTGGGGAAGGAAACAAAACATAAAAAAGGCAAGGTCTATTTCCGCGCAACTATGTTCGAGTTGCCAAATCACTACACATTTCTTCCTGGTTAAGCATTTGGGCATTTCATCATTGCAGTATTCTTCAGACCAGAGTATAACTCTGCAGTTGTAAAAATAAAAAATAAAAAAATAAAAAAAATAAAAAATTGAGACCTATTCCATTGGATTTATCTCTTCACCCTTATCACATTCTTACCTATCCTTTTTCAACAATTTTTTTTACCTTTCTCACCCATTTTCGGTTCCCTCGTCATCATGGCCCATACCTGTAGCCAAGAATTGGAAGCTTGCTTCAATACCTTGCAATCTAATTTCACAGAGACCCAACAAGAAGTGAGACAACTCAGTGCCAATATTGCCACCATCAATAAAAACATCCACTCCTCCATCGACGCATCAATCACTGAACTCAAAGAAGACCTCAAATAAGACATGACTACCTAGCTTGAATCTATTGTTTCAATGATCTGCACCAAGCTACATATCCTTGCAGATCCCCCTTTATCTAACCCACCTTTACATACCGAAGCTGAAACTTCCTCTCATTCCCATAATTTTCAACCCCATCACTTTCAGTGTGACCTATGCCTTCCATGGGTGGATGTGACCAAATTTGATGGCTCGGATCCCACTGGTTGGGTAACTCAAATGGAACATTATTTCTCTTTGTACGAAATTATAGATGATTTGGCCAAACTCTGGTATGGTGTTCTCCATCTAGGTCAAGAACACTGGCAATGGTGGAAATGGAGAAAAACTTCTCGTCAAGGGTATATTTCTTGGACACACTTTGTGGAAAATCTTGATGAACACTTTGACACTAACACCAACCATTTAGGCCATTTGAAAAAGTTGAAACAATCTGGAACAACGGAAGACTTTATAGCTGCTTTTGAGCAACTAGATTTTTGTACAAAGGGCATGTCTGATGCTTTTTTCTGAGAATTTTTTATCAGTGGCCTCAAGGATGCGATTTGTGCCCATTTCCTCATGGCTTGACCTAAGAGTTGGGTGCAGGATACTAAAAGTGATAATGAAGCACAACAAGTTGTATCTTCTCAAAACTAGAAACCCCCCTTTATTCCTCACACTAAACCAGTAAATCCCACTACTCCTTCTACTCCACTAAAGATCCAAAAATTGACCAGGGATGAAATCGATAAACACCAACTCAAAGTCCTTTGTTATAATTGTGATGACAAATATTTTCTGGGCCACAAGTGTAAGGAAAAACATATTTTTATGGCCATCTGGGAGGATATTTCGGAAGAGGATGTTGAAACTCCCCTTGTTTCTGAGTCACCTGAACCCAATGACATAACCCCTCCCTCAGACCCTCCCGAAGTAGAACCAATCATTTCCCTAAATGCTCTCACTGGATTTTCTGCCCCCCCAAACCCTCAAGCTAATTGGTTACATCAAGCATAGGAAGGTCATCATTCTTTTTGATAGTGAAAGCACCCATAATTTTATTCATCGCCACATTGCCCAAGAAACCCATTGTTATATCCATGCAGTCAATAATTTCCAAATGATGATTGCCAATGGTGGCTCCATGAAATGTGGAGGGCATTTTGAAAATGTGCATCTCCAAATTGGTGACTACCACCTGAAATCTCATATATTTGATATCGACATGGGTGGTTGTGACATTTTGTTGGGTGCAGACTGGCTAAGGACTTCGGGTCCCATTCTCATGGATTTTAAGGAATTAACCATGCAATTTGACCAGGAGGGCCAACAATATAAGTTCCAAGGAATCACGTCGGTTCACCTGAGATCATTAGTTCCCATCGCATGGAAAACCTGCTCAGAAAAGGCCATTCTGGTGTTTCTTTCCCAACTCCATGCCATACAAGCAACTGAGACACCCTCTGCGCTGCAAGACCTCCAATCCATCCTCTCTAAACATCAAATGGTATTTTCCACTCCCCAGTGACTCCCTCCTTCCCGTGGTGTTCTTGATCATTCCATTCCCTTTGTACCAGGAATCCTCCCTCCCAATATTCGTCCCTATCGCCACCCCGTTTCCCAAAAAAATGAAATTAAGAAAATGGTTCAAGAACTTCTTAACGCAGGCATTATCTACCCTAGTACGAGCCCCTAATATTCTCCTATGGTCATGGTCCTGAAGAAAGAATGTTCTTGGTGCATTTGTCCTGACTTCCCCGCCCTCAACAAACTCACCATTAAAGACAAATTTCCCATTCCTGTCATTGATGACCTCTTGAATGAATTGAGTGGCACCTAGTTCTTTACTAAACTTGATCTTCATTCTGGCTACCACCAGATCCGTATGAAAGAGGAAGACATTCCTAATTCTCCCTTTAGAACTCATGAGGGCCGCTATGAGTTTTTGGTCATTCCCTTTGGCTTGTGTAATGCCTCCTCCACCTTCCAAAGCCTCATGAACTGTGTCTTCCATGCTTTTCTCCATCATTGTGTCTTAGTTTTCTTTGATGATATCCTCATCTATAGAAAAACCTGGATAGACCATCTTTCTCATGTGGATCGAGTTCTCCATCTACTCGCTCAGCACCAACTTTTCCTGAAACAATCTAAATGTGCTTTTGGTGCCTCGGAAGTCGAGTACTTGGGTCATCTTGTTGGCAAGGATAGCATTAGGGTGGATCCTAAAAGGATTGAAGCTATGAAAGAATGGCCTCACTCAAAGACTCTCAAAAGATTGCATGGATTTCTAGGCTTAACAGGTTATTATCACAAGTTTGTTAAGAATTATGGAAAGATTGCGGCACCTCTCATTGCACTCCTTAAAAGGAATTCTTTCACTTGGACTCCATCAGCTTCTCAGGCCTTTCAAACCTTTAATATGGTCATGTGCACCACTCCATTCCTGGCCCTTCCCGATTTCACAAAGACCTTTGTCCTGGAATGTGATGCTTTAGGGAAAGGAATTGTCATTGTCCTTATGCAATAGGGTCAGACTTTGGCCTTTACCAGCAAACAACTATCTGAACGAAATTTGGGAAAATCAATCTATGAAAAGGAAATGTTGGCTATTCTGCATGTCGTTGATCTTTGACACCATTATCTATTGGGTAAATGCTTCCAAATTAAGACAGATCATCAAAGCCTCAAGTATTTTCTAGAACAACGCATTTCCTCCCCAAAGCAACAAAAATGGGTGACTAAGATATTTGGATATGATTATGAGTTCATTTACAAGAAAGGCAAAGACAATGTGGTTGCGTATGCACTTTCCCTAAAATATGAAGATGAAGGATCCCTTTTTTCTCTCTCCTTCATTGTACCAAATTGGCTCCAAGTCATTCGCCAGGAATGGCTACATGATCCCAAAAGTTTGCATCTAATACAACACTTGCAGTCCAATTCTTCAGTCACCCCAGGGTACTCTTGGCTCCAGGATGAGCTTCGATACAAAGGCCATTTGTATTTAATTAAATAGTCAAAACTTAAATCCACGATACTTTCTAAGCTTCATGCTACACCCACAGTTGGGCACTCTGGATTTACCAAAACCTATGACAAGGTCAAACGTTCTTTTTTCTGAGATGGAATGAAACAAGATGTTCATAATTTTGGAGCCGAATTTGATGTGTGTCAATGCAACAAGGGAAAAACAGTAAAATATCTTAGCACACTACAACTGCTTTCGATTCCACCTGCTATTTGGAGGGATATCTCTATGGATTTTATTACAGGCTTACCTAAATCGGGAAATAAATCAGTGATCATGGTGGTAGTAAATCACCTTTCCAAGTATGCTCATTTATGTGCTCTTCAACACACATTTACAATATCCACTATGGCTCAACATTTCATGGATCAGGTCTTCAAGCTTCATGGCATGCTGCATTCTATTGTTTCTGATCGCGACCCAACTTTCACTAGCAATTTTTGGCAAGAACTATTCAAGCTTCAAGCCACCCTATTGCATCTCAGCACAACTTATCATCCCCAAATTTATGGTCAAACTGAAGTTGTCAACAAGTTTTTGGAAACATATTCGAGGTTTTTTTCATCAGAAAAACAAAATCAGTGGGCTCAATGGTTACCCCTAGCTAAATGGTGGTACAACACTTCATACCATACAACTATCCGCATGATTCTTTTTTAAGTTGTATATGGAAAAATAACACCTTCAGTTCTCTCATATTTACTAGGTGTCTTGAAGGTCCAGGCGGTTGACCAATCACTTATTGTTTGAGAGGTTGTTCTTTGTACTCTCAAAGAGAATTTGTTCATGGCCCAAAATCACATGAAGAAACAAGCAGATCAAGGTCACTCTGAACATCAATTTACAGAAGGGGATAAGGTGTTTCTTCTACTGCAACCTTACAAGCAAAATTCCCTCAAGACCGACCATTGTCAGAAATTTGCGCCCAAATTTTATGGTCCTTATACCGTTCTCAAGCATGTGGGATAGGTGGCCTATCAATTAGCTTTGCCCAGTCATTTTAAGCTACATCCTTTTTTTCATGTTTCATGCTTAAAGAAGGTGATTGGAACTAAGTTCCAAACTCAAACCAACCTTCCTGAGTTGGACGAAGAAGGATCCATTTGGCTACAGCCACAAGCAGTTTTGGACCAGCATGAGCGTCACCTACGTCAGCAAACCATCAAGCAAGTGTTAGTCCAGTGGAAAGATACAACTCCAGTAGATTCCACTTGGGAACCAACTACCATTCCACAACAATTTCCAAATCTCAAGCCTTAAGGACAAGGTTGTTTTTAAGGGGGAGGACATGTTAGGGACCTAACCCCTCACGTATGTAGAACAATATATTTGGATGTAATAAAGGTCAATATTAATAAGACCTTGAAATAAAGTAGAATAAGTCGAATGTAAGAAGACCTAATAGAAGTTTCCTCTTCTAGAAGGATCTTCCTCTAGATGGTTCTTTTGATAGACATGTTTAGTATAAATAGGAGTCGAGGGTATGAGAACCCTAGCTTGGATATTATTGTAATAGAGATATGCTCAACTAGAGGTTTCCCCTCGAAGAGGCCCGTGACCATTTCTCTCAGAATCAAAGTGCTCTTTCTGGTGCTATTTTGATATCATTTCAGTGTTATTATGGTGTTGTTCTGGTTATATTGTTATTTATTAGCCATTTCTAGCATTTTATTTTTGTTTTGCATATTTTTTATATCTGGAATATTACAGGAGAGGTCCAATAGGCTGGGAAGTAGATGTAGGGTCCTTATTCGAAGATCTTCTCTCTAGATTATCGTAATTATGAGCCCATGTTTCTAAATTGACCATTTGGCCACACATGTAAATGTTGGCACTCGATGACATGTACTTTCTTCAATAGTCTAAAGGATGGCGATTGAATGGGTGATACTTTCTAGGAGGGCATCTTGAGACCTCCAAGTACATTCTTCAATAGTCTAAATCTACCCAAACGTATTTTTCTCGTATGTCACTCTCCACATTGAGATTCCTTGCCCTAAGTCCTTGCAATCTTAATTGAGGGAAACCCCCTTCAGTCTGAGGAAAGATGGCTTGAAGTGAAATATGATTGGTGAGGTGACAGGGGCCTTCCCTCTAATTTATGCATGATTTCACTTGAGATTTTAGACTTTATCTCAACAATTGTGAGTTCGTGTGATAACACACCCGAGACATATCCTAGTGATCCAAAACTCATTAGACAAGATCTCCTTTACCATTGGAATTTATTCCTCCTCCTCAACCAAACTTTCCTAAGACCGATGATATAGATTTAAATATTGATATGACTAGTATCTTAGAAAAGGTTAATGTACCTGTCCCTCTCAGTATTGATATTGTATTTTTTTTTAAATACCTACAACACAGTCTCTATTGCGATGTCTTGGAGTGTCACTCCCATAGAAACCACGTTGGAGCTGATACCTCTTAACGTCACTCTTTCCATGTCCAAGACGTTTCTCTTGCCACCTACAAGGCATCTCACTTTCCACCTACAAGATGTTTCTCTTGCCACCTCCAAGATGTCGCTCTTCCCACCTCCAAGAGTGTCTCTCCCATAGCAACCACGTCGGAGATGATACCTCTTAATGCCACGCTTTCCACCTCCAAACTATCTCTCTTGCCACCTCCAAGACGTCGCTCTTACCACCTCCAATACGTATCTCTTTCCACCTCCAAGACGTCGCTCTTGCCACCTCCAAGACATTGCACTTTCCACCTCCAAGACATCACTCTTTCCACCTCCAAGACGTCACTCTTGCCATGTCAAAGACGTCTATATTTCCACCTCTAATATGTCTGGATTACGACGGCTATATGGGGTTTGGACAGTCAAATTTGAGATGACACGTGTCCGCATGAAATTTCACAATAAAGACAAAATCTATGTCATCGGAGAAGCAAAATCATTTGAAACGACGTTTGAGGGGGTCCATGGTTTGTCGTTCTCTCGATAAGATAAAGTGGCAATTGCATTGAACGTACTGTTGAAATTTGACCCAAATGTACTAGTGTCTTCATGTCATTCTCATCATCATCATCATCATCATCATCATTATCATCGCCATTGTCATCATCATTGACATGTCCATTTTCATGATCATGATCATTTTCATTGTCATTATCCTTTTCATCCTCTTCATCATTGTCATTTTCATCACCATCAATCTTGTCAGGATGTTGTTGCAACATGATTTTCGGTTGCTGCAACACAGTTGTTGTAACATGATTTTTGGTTGTTGCAACATGACTCTCATTTAGAAACACCCCAAATGGATGCAACATTGTCAATTGTTGCAACACCATCAACTGTTGCAACACCTTGAAATCATGACACATTGTGACACCTGACCAACACTAAATGATGATCTTGTGATGTGGAGACATCTGCTAACATGGAGACATCTAATGAGGTGGATATGCTTGCTGACGTGGAAACACCTGTTGATGTGGTGTCATCAAATACAAGGGCCATATCACTATAAACTCATGCTATTAATGCACAACCAATTGTTATGACTCAACAACTAGCATAACGATCCATGATAGCAGTCCAGCCAAACAAAAATGTACGAGTCAAATTGGCATGTGAGGTAAGCATCAAAAGGTACACTCTTTTCCCCATACACTTTGGTTCAAGTAGAATGAAATATTGCAACATGTATATGTGAAAGAGTCTCTATGTTGATACCCCAGTAATAATACATCTCATAGATTTAATTATCCCTTTGCATTTACATGCATTTTAGCTTAGCCATTCCCATGGATTTAAACATAGTTGCTTAGAACCAAAGATATCTGAAAAATTACATTCATTAAACGTACAAGAATGTTTGTATTCATTACCAATGAAAGATCGTACTATAGGTTGGTTGAGTGTAGTTGATGTACAAGATGTATGGCTGGAATAAGCATCTTTATTCCTATGGAGAGTTTACTTGTGTTTTGATTCCATTTTGAGTTTTGAAATAGTTGCTAGTATTTCTTTAATAAGATATGAAAGGTTTTAATCCTGCATTTCTTGTGCATGCATATCTAATTTTATGCTCCCAGATTGATGATTTAATGTCAAGGATTTATGCATATAAATAATCTAACAGATTCGATGAATCTTCATCACATTAAATATGACAAATATTCTAGGAAAATCCACATTTAGAGATTCATCATGAAGGATAAATAGGTGACAAAAAAATGGAGTTATGAAATTGAATTCAAGGAGTTGAAACGTTCAAGAGTTATGAAGTTCTATCTGTTTACGAGTGATTTTCTAGCTCACTCAATAACAAAGAAGGACATAGTGAATGAGAGATTGAGGAAGAGGGTAAGGGAGCTTGAAGACTCCCTTAATCCAAATCCATTAATTGAAAAACCATTAGCTATGATGGTCCCTGATGAGGTCCCCAAATAAGTGGTTGGATCAACCTACAAATTTACCAAAGATACAAAACTGATCATATGTGTCAAGAGATATCTAGCTAAAAACATTGAAAAAAGACTTGGCATCATGTGAGAACCTTGGGAAATAGCCATTGAAGCTGGTGTCATAGCTAGGAGGATTCTTGATCTTAAGGAATATATATAGGAGGGTTTTCTAAAAGATGAACATTTATATAAGAATGGAGTAAGCACATTCATGGAAAGAGTATCAAATATGGATGATCTTGTGAGAAGGAAACAAGACTTCCTTCTAAAGGCGGATTGAAGAAAATACAAGTTGGTTGGTTGGGTAGAATAGATACTCTTTGACAACTAAGCAACACTTGTGTTTCTCTCATGGAAACGAAAATTACATTATTATTAAAATTTCTTGATATAATAAAGGAGCTAGAGGGTCCCATTTTCATAAAGGACTCAATGTTGTCAAGTAAAGATCATGTGGAGATAGAACTAGGTGTACTAAGGGTTGCATGGGGGGTGGAATTTGATGATCCAACAAACTTTCCAAAAGAAGAAATCCAATGGTGGTTCGTCAAATTTGTGAATGATAATGAAGATTAATCATCCATAGTGCATCATTATTGGGACACATTGAAGAGCATTGAGGATGAGTTATTCATAATTAAAGTAAAGAAATATGAGAAATTCCCCCTTTCACCTTGGAAATTCCCTCAATATATAGGCTTCAGAGGCACAACTACCATGAGAAAATGAGGGGTATGATTGAGGATATGGCTCATTGAGGTTTGGATAAGATCCTAAAGTGAAGCCCAAGCATGAGGGTCAAGCACAACTAACCCAATCTGAAGGACTTGGCCCATAGAATAAGGTGGAAGAGATCCCCCCTTTCTCTCAACAAGAATGGCGCTCCCCACTAGTGAGAGACATGATACCACCCTAGTAGTGGAGTTCCCCAAGAATGGAAAGGGGGGCACCATGGGACCTCCCTCAACATGGCCAGGGGGTGCCACCCTTCATAAATGCTAAATTGGGTCGAATTTTCCAAAGAAAAAGTGTGTTTTGACCTAGAAATGATGGGTTTCCTCCTTGTTGGAGTAGGCATTTTTGGGAGTAAGTGTAGTAAGAAAGGAATCATGGACCAAAGGGAACAATGCATGCTAGAAAAGAAGGAATACAAGTGCGACAAAGGGCAAAGGAAGTAGTGTGTGGCAGGACTTGTAGAAATTCAGTGCATATGTGGAAAAACCTAGCCATGTTAGGGTTAGGGTTTTGGAGTCATATTGTAAGGGTTTTAACCCATTTTGTAGTAAACATAGTTACCAAATTAATGATAACTCTATTGATTTTTTGTTTATAGGGGGGTCCAAATTTTTACCCTGTTTTTAAAAATGGTGCTACCGATAGCACCCCCTCTCCCTTTTGAGGTGGTTTTCGATATTTTAAATTTTTCGATCCACAATGTTTCCACATTTTTTTAAATGCTTATTTTTCATCTATTTTCTATTTTTTCTATTTTTTTTTTATTCAGCGATGCTTTTAGTCATTTTTCCATGCTTCTTTCAATCTTAAAATTACTTTTTACCATTTACTTTTTTGAAGTTCTGATTTTTCATATAATTGTGTCTCAATTAATTTATTGTTCCATACTTTTAAAATATAGTGGAAAACACCATTTTTAAAACATTGTTTACCTTTACTTCAATACATAGAAAATAATTGTAGTTAAATAACACTATTTTTTAATATTTAGCAAAAAAATATAATTCAATTTTGTTTTGATAAATTAAAAACTAAGAAAATAAAAGAATTGAAATTAAAAAAAAAAAATTATAATAAAAAAAACTAAAGAAAAACTTAAAAGAGGAAAAAAAAACCAAAAAATAAAACAAATATATAAATTAAGCTAAAACTAGAAAAAAACAAAAAGAAAGGGTAAAAAAACAAATTTATGGCCCAAAAACTTTAGAAATGTTTAAAAAACACAAAAAACAATTAAAAATATATATATATTAAAAAAAACAAATTAAAACACTTAAACTACAAAATTTAATACAAAAAAAAAACATAAAATTACAAAAAAAAATTATTAAAAAACTTAAAAATATGTAAAATTTTATATAAAAAAAAAATTAAAAATAAATATGCACTAGTGATGGGAGGCCATAGGGGTTGATGTCAAGCATCACCCTAGCCCCCAGGGACTAAGCTCTGGTCCCACGGGGCCAAGGCTTAGCACATGGGGGCTGGGGTGATGCCCAACATCACCCCCCATGGCACCCACGATGCCCAACTAGCCCATGTGTGGGCTAGTTGGGTGCCATGGGTGTCGTGGGGGGTGAAGTCGGGCATCTCCCAAGCCCCAAGGGGCTAATACCTTGTCCCATGGGGCCAAGGATTATCTCGTGGGAGTTGGGACGATGTCGGGCATCGCCCCCCATGACACCCCAATAATATGTAGGTTTGTAATTTTTTTAACTTTTTTTTTTTTTTGTAAGTATGTATAAATTACCTTTCAGAAGAAAAATTACTGTAGCATCATGAGTGTCTGAGGACCATGAATGCTAAATTTCCCCGGAGGGAAACCAATTCATCCAGTACCTCCAAAACCGAAAAAGACCCCAAGTTTAATCATCTAGAACATAATCGCCTCATGGGGAAACTGATTCGTTCATATCTCTTCGACCATATAGAACAACTAGGACTGACTTATGATAGGCAAAAAGAGAAATATCCAAAAGTACACTTATGGAAGCATAAATGAAACGCAAAACAATCCATGCAGTCCGATACGTGTGCATGTGTCGTAACTCATGCAGACAGTTTGTTGTGTTCCACGTTGTCTACTGCTAGCGCTTGGAGAGTCGAAGCCAAGACCTCTGCTGAGTTGTCCGCTGCTGGCGTTTGGAGAACCAGAGCCAATACCACCACTGAGGTCACTGGTGCATTGGATGCCTGGTCTAGGGAGTGTCGAGGGCCTTGCAGAGTGGATAACATTTGCAGAATTTGTGTCCCTTTATTGTCCAAAATTTCCAGACAAAACCGTAAGTCGTCCAAATCCTTACGGACTGCGAGCACCAGGTCTTGCAGAATTGTGAGGTTGTCTTGAAACTTTGCATAGGAGGTGTAGTCCGAGAAGGAGTGTGGTTGGTCTGGTGGTTTCTCCCAGTGGATGGAGGTGTTTTCCAGATAAGACAGGGATGTGGGTGGATGCACAGGTGGTGGCTCTGGAGAAGAATTTTCTGGTGGATTTGGTGGGACGACCAAGGCGGGTTACGAGGAAGAGGCTAGGTCTGGTATTGGGCTAGGAGAAAAATCCAGTGAATTCCCTAGAAGGTCGAACCCCTCGACTTGGCATGTCGATGGTGAAGATAAAGGAGGGATTCTAGTTTGGCTCTGAGAGGACTGGCCAAAGGAGGAAGGCAAAGAAGGCGAAGAGTTGTGTGATGGTGCTAGGGTAGGTTGAGGTCGGATGGCCATGCGAGGCCTGTTTTGATACCAAGAAGAGCCCCACTTGGATTTTCCCTGAATCCGAGACATGACCGAAGTGAAGAGAATGAATGAAGGAATAAAGAGATGGCTAACGAAACAGGTGAAAACCTGGGAGGAATGCAGATTGAGTGGTGGTTCTGCTAGGAAGAGGGAGAATTGATGGAATTATAGAGGAGCAACATGATATGAATAGAGATAGAGAGGGAAGACGCACATGTGCAGAGGTGACCGCCATAAAGACTGCTCCATTGATTGGGCGAGGAGATAGGGGGGAGCACGCTCGAACAGTTAATTGCACTCTAGATGGAGTGAATGTTGTGCATATTCAGTGTGGGAGGAGGGGAGGTGCATGCGCCAGTCACGTTGTTGGTACTGCGTTGGCAGGCGTCGCCCCCTCCACTTGGACACCTGTATCCAACTAACACCCCATCTGAGGAATTTATTTTTTCTTTTAATTGTAATTAAAATTTTGTGTTATTTCAATTGCAAAACTGTATTTTTTTTTCTTTAAATGTTATTAAATTTGTTTATATTTACATTTTTTTTTTACTTTAGTTTCAATTAAAATTGATAGATTTTGTATTGTAAAAAAAATTTAAAATAAAAATTGGTTTTCTATTTTTTTTAAATATGCTTAGAAAATTATTTTAAAATTGATTTAATTTTTTTTTTTTAATTCTTTAGTTATTGATTTTAAAGAAATTGTTTTGTTTTCATTTAAATATTGTTTTTAAAATATATATTTTTGAATTTTTTATATTTTATTTTAATTTTAAATTTATAGTTTAAGAATTTTTTATATTTTTTTTATATTTTTTAATTTAAATATTGTTTTTAAAATATATATTTTTGAATTTTTTATCTTTTATTTTAATTTTAAATTTTTAGTTTAAGATTTTTTAATATTTTTTACATATTT